>PVKS010001894.1:6055-129517 GCA_004027875.1 Aplodontia rufa | reverse complement strand
AATGATATTGCAGCCTTCGAGGGTAAATGGATGGTTATGGAAGAGATCATGATGAGTAAAATCAGCTTAACCCAGAGATCTAAGGGTCGATTGTCTCCACTCATCTGTGGAGGTGGGGTCTAGACCCTGGACAATTAGAAAGTTGGTCTAGTAGCATGAGTTAAATCCAGATAAGATGTAATGCTTTACAATCTAATACCTTTTTTAGAGTTATAATGGGAAGGTGAAGGGAGGGATAAGGGAGGGTAATTGGGGGGGGCACTCCTGGGGATAATTGCAATATCCAGAATGTACACATATTTTATACACATTTTATATTGTTTTGTTAAAATCTTGTAAGGTTGCTCAAAATAAAAAAAATTAAAAAAAAAAAGTAATAGCTGGAGCGGTGGCTGAGCGGTTATGGTGCTTGCCCAGTATGTGTGAGTACTTGAGTTCAAAACCCAGCACCACATACACAACTAAGTGTTGGAGCAACAAAAGCCACATGAAAAACTAAATAAAATTGATTTTCTTTGTCTGTATGTCTGTCTCTCTCTCTCTCTCTCTCTCTCTTTAAAAAAAGAAGTAATAGTGATGATAATAACAGTTATGTAGTACCATCTTTTTTGACAATGTTTTAAGTTAGGTGATGACATATTAGATAGATGATAGATAGGTAGATAGATAATAGATGATGGATACCCTCTCAACAACTCTAAGAGGTCAATAATAGTATCCACTAACTACATATTGAAAAACTGAGACACAGTTTCAACTAACTTGTCCAAGGTTACTACACCTAGTAAGTAAAGTAGAACTATATTAAAATCATAATATGATGCATTTTCAAGAGAAAGAAATTATGCTTTCATACAATTTTTAGAAAAGCTTCTTTGCTAATTACTAAATCATGTTGAATCTTCTTAAAATCTCATGCCAAGCAATTTCCATAGACTCAGAAATTAATTATCCATGTTTAACTCATAGAAAATCACAAAAATTTGGTCTGAGTGATTCAAGATGTTTGAAGAGTCTGAAACTTGGTAAAAGTTATTTTAGATATGAATAATCTATGGCAATGACATTTGCCCAATGAAGACTTTTTATACAACCCATTTATGTTAGCCTTCTGCCATTACAACAAAATACCTGAGATAATCAACTTTAAAAAGAAGAAAGGTTTGTCTTGGCTCAGTGTTGGTCCTATAGACTTTGGGCCTGTGGTGACACAGTGCATCACAGCAGGACTGCACAGGGGAACAAAACTAGTCACATCAAGGCAATAAGGAAAAGAGAGGGAGAGGAAGAGACCAGGGTCCCAAAAAACCCTTCAAGGGCCTGCCCCCCTGACCTACGTTCTTCCCATTGGGCTCCACCTCTTAAAGATTCCATAATCTCCCAGTAGTACCATGGGCTGGGAATCAAGCAACCCATGAGCCTTTAGGAGACCTTTAAAATTCAGACTACACCACCACTGAGAAGGAAAAAAAAATCTACCTGAAAATACAAAATTTTGCTAAATGTAATGGGGAAAATTAAAGTATATTGTGACCATATTTCAAAATAAGTGCTATGGAAGATTTGTGTGGGTTGAAATTATCAATAGAAAATGAGATTTCTACCTGGACTTTGGGGAACCTTGAAAATTTCATAATAGTCAATTAAGACTTAATGGGTGCTTAACAATAACAAAGGAGTTAGTCTGGATTTAGAAGAACTGTTATAACTTTATTCGAAACTCAACTGCTATTTATAGACTTCCTGTGTTAGTCAACTTTTCATCACAGTGATAAATACCTGAGAAAATCAACTTAGAGGAGCAAAGATTTATTTTGGGTCATAGTTTCAGAGGTTTTGGTCCATGTTTGGATAATTCCAAGGCAGAAAGATTGTGGTTGAAGGGCATAGCAGGAAAAAAAAATTGCTTATCTAACGTCAGCCATGAAAGCAGAAAGAAAGTGTCCAGAAACAAGATAAACCCCTACCAGGGTACACCCACATCGTCCAACTGGGCCCAGCCTCTGACAGCTTCCACCACCTCCCAACAATGCCATCAACTACGAATTTAATGCACTGATGAGATCAGAGCCCTCATGACCCAATCTCTTCCCCAGTCCCCACTGAGGAACAAGTCTTAAACACATGTGCCTTTAAGGAACATTCCAGATCCCACCCTTAACACTGCCTAACACTTGTAGTAGACAACACTGTCCTCAGACGTAAACAGGACAGGTTCTGCTCACGAGGTTTAGGTTCTAATGAAAGAGACAGATGATACACGAATAAATAAATGAGGACAGTACTGGGTAGTGATGAGGAGGTGAGGACAGCGTGGCGTGGTAGCCAGAGTCTGGGTGGCCACCTTTGACCAACGAGTCAGGGAAGGCATTTCTGAGGGAGCGACACATCGGCTAGGACATGAAAGACAAAAAGCGCCAGGGTCCTGGAGAAGAGAGGGAGAATCATTCCACGGAGCAGACAAGGACAGTGAAAAGGCCCTGAGATGTAGTGAAAGTGGGCTGAATCATAGAGCACAGAGGGGTCAAGGTGGCTGCATTATCATAGAGAGGAATGATGAGAAATGGCATCGGTGTCATGAGCCTCGAAGAGCAAAGATGAGTTAGACTGCAAGGCGCGGTGGCCCACGCCTGTAATCCCAGCGGATTGAAAGGCTGAGGCAGGAAGATCCAAGTTCAAAGCCAGCCTCAGCAATTTAGCAAAGGCCCGAAGAAACTTGGCAAGACCCTGTCTCAAAGGTTGAACAAAGATGAGTTAGTGAGAAACTGATGAATGACAATGTGACATCCACAGGGTACAGGTTACGGTAAAGACAGGTAAGGCTGCTTGCTTCTGGAAAGCAGGAACCTACCTGAGCTAGGAAAAGCACCACTGGCTTTGAGCCTTTTTAAAGGATGAGAGGAAATGTCTAGAACAATGAATGATTAATTGTGGCCACAGCCTAGAGTCTGAGGCAGGATTGTGGTAATAGAGAAACCTAGGTACATAGGAAAGGGCCAGATGACACTGCCCTGGAAAGCAAACTCCCCAGAAGTTGATGTTTTTTTTAACTGAGTAGATGAAAACACAAACAGAATAAATACAGGGAGGAAAAAAAACCCATAACACAGATGTAAACACCTTAGAGAGGGAACCACGAGAGCCTGGAGTTCTAGATAACGAGATCATCTATAGCATGTCTGTCTACTTCTCCACCCTCAGGGAGGGAAAGAGAGTTCAGAAAAAGATGCTGGTTCTTTGCCAATCTCAGTCACAAGACTCAGTCCTTGTCTGGAAACGTCTTCCTTGCTGTTGACTGTCATCAAATCAAAGTTGGTGAATCCCCACTGCTCACCCAGTGTTCCAGTACCTGAGGGAAGACTAGGTTTCACTGCCCTGTTGAACTGAGAGGTGGCCAAATGGCTGTGGGCAATGAACACGGGTGGAAACACGTATGTCACTTCCACACACAGGCCTTCCGAGCCTGTTTTTTTGTTTTTCCTTTTTTTATTTTTCCCTTCTGTTACAATGACTGCATGTTCTAGACAGAGGCTGCTCCATTAGATGACAGGGAATGGAGAGATAGCCGATCTGGCAAGGACATGGTCTAGCTGATTTAGGGTCCATTTGTTACTGCAGCACAACCTACGCTAACCTGTCCTGACTAATACAGAAAGGAAGAGATGAGAGATGTGAGGACACACCCTCTACCCATTACCCTTTGTCAGGTGACTACCTGGGGGCTTACCTCACTCTTCCTCAGCGCAACTATGGCAATGAAGCATACTGAATTTTACATTTTCACTCTCATCCTGCTCGTGACCAAACAATTCAGTAATAATGACTAACTACTCAAAAAAAAAAAAAAAAAAGCGTGACATGGGATGTAGGCAGCCTGTGTTCCATTTTCACAGCCCACAGTTATAAATAATACCATTAGGAAAGCACACATTGCCTTAGATGGAAGGCACAAAGAAAAGTACTTTCTCTGATAGTTTAGCAACACATTCAGATTTCATGTCTCAAGGTAAAAATAGGCCTAACAAATGAATTAAATTTGGAAGCTGAGCTGAAGTGAAGAACACTTGCATTAGGAGGCAAGCTGGGGAAGGAAAGAGAGACTTATAAGGCACTGTATTCTCCTTGCTGATGAGCAGGATAGGAGACTGGAGAAAAGGATTTTCCTGAGAAATAAAAATATCACCAAGAGTCTGAAATTTAAAACATTGCGGTTTTGAAATTGGTAACCTAAAGGATCTCTGAAAATCACACAGACTTCAGCTACAGATAAAATTAATCTCAACACAGGATTTTCTTTTGCATACTTTCAATATCAGGGAGAGGGGAGAAAAGATCTAAAGAAAGTAAAGATCAAAGAATGTTTAAAATATATAAACTTCCAATTCAATAACTCATATATTTTCATTGTTAGGTTGTTTTCTTCTTAAGTTTAACTAAAATTCACCCATTTCTATTATGCAATTTTCAGTGCTATTTTTCATGGTTATGATATATGAGCAAAAGAAATATAAGGAGAGTCTAAATCTCTCAAAAGACAAAAAAATCTGTAAACCCATCAACTTTCTTAATGCTACAGTCTAAGACAAATACACCTCTTTACACCATATGAGAACTAAAAGAAATAAATTAAATCTTCTTATGTCAAAATGTAGGTGATTTGTTTTTTCTGGGAATTGAACCTGGGGCCTTCTGCATGCTAGGCAAGTGTCTACCACTGAGCCACATTACAAGCCCAAAGTATATGTGATTTATATCAAAGTATAAGCTATGCCTAACACATTTTAACCCTCAATTTTAAGCTCATCAAGGATAAAATCACTTCTTGCTTCTCTGTGTATTTCTCAGGGCCTACCTAGTATGGTGCCTATCACCCAAAAGGTGTTGAGTACCCTTTTTTTTTTTTTTAATTCAGCAGAGTGACTTCTCCATCAGCCCTTCTTGTTCTAAATGGCCTCCTATCAATAAACTAAACATTATGTTGGCAAAAAATTGTGTATTTTTAGTGCCAGGAAACCATCAGCAGACAATAAACACATCCTAACTCTATGTCTAAATCTATGGGTCTGAAATGTCCCTAAACTGAACCACTGCCATCATCAGGGACACAGAATAACTCAATTAAGTCACTTTGCTGAACAACTGGAGAACTGCCTAAATTAGCCAACAGTCCCAGGGCTATGGTAGTGTGCCCAAACCTCAATTCCTTGAGCCCAGCCGGTGAACACAGGTGCAGTCTTTCCAGGAGATCCAGATGGCTTGGGCACAAAATTGAGATGACTCACAGCCGTAATCATGAGAAAGCAGAGGGATGTTGTGTTCATCATAAACACGAGCCTGGAACAACTTATTCCTGAATGTCTGGACAATTCTTGTGGTCAGTCCTTCCTTGCATAGAGGATCTAAGTAACCCGTCATCCCATACAGTCAACAGTGGTTGTGCAAGTCCTTGACCATAAGAACAACACAGGGGCTTCGGGATCAGTTTGTGCATAATTCTGTTCATCTGCATTAAGGCCAGCTAGCATATTGGGAAAAAAACAGTTTTAACACCACAGACTGAAATGTCAGTAGTAACGAACTTCATACTTTATATTTATTAAATTACTGGCAGAGATGTATAAGGAAATACCAGTTTCAACAATGCCTCTTTCTAGTTGACTGTGGAGTGGCTCCACAACAGAACCTAAAGACAAAATAAAGCAGACGAGAGTTGACAACCATGTGTATTTTCAGAATAAACATGCTGTGAACTCCATGCTTTTTACTTGGAGCTTGGTGGCTTCGAGATCATTTAGGCATAGATTTTAAGCAAGAAGTTTCAAACTCACCATTCAGACTGAACTGATTCAACACACATTAATGATACTTTCTGTGGGTAAACTTCTGGGCTGGGCACAAAGATATATTGATGAACAAATGAATGAGCTGTTATTAAAAGTATGTAGTACTAGTTGAATGTTGCATAAGTTTATCTTCCATTGATTCCACGTTCAGAATGCTTCACCAACTCCAGAAAAAAACAGTCTCTCCATGAACTAACACAATTTTCAGGGTAAAAAGCATTTCAAAATAAACACACAACTCATAGTTCGCTCAATGGGTAAGACTGTTTAGTAACATCATTGACAACAAGCCATTGCAAGGTCAAATGCTGTAAAGACCATGAACTAACAAGGACAAGCAAAAGCAAATTGACCACGGAATCTAGATGTGAATCCATCCTTTTATTAATAAATTCATTTGTTCAACAACTACCTATTGATTGCCAATTAAGTGTATCCCATTCTCAGCAATGGAATGCCACAATGAATAAAACCGATAAAGCATTCTTATCATTGTGCTTATATTTTAGTGGAAGACACAGAGAATAAGCAGGTAAGCAACTGAAAAAATATATATAATTTCATTAAGACCAAGTACTATAAAGTATGATAAGATAATAGAAACAAATTAATCGATAGAGTGAAAGGCAAAATAAATGGTAAAGATCTCAGGCTATATTGTGTCAGAAAGAGGAAACACACACACTATAAGGTTACATTTAATTTCCATTTTTATTAACAAAATACCAAAAATATTGTTGTAGCAAAGGGGCCAAAGAAAGAAGGAACAGATCTAGCAGGTCTCAATTCAGTTCCCCAAGACCACCTCAAATCCCCAAAAATGTGTTTCAGCTGCCAGTGATATTGCCCATGTGTTTTGTTTTGGTTTATTCTCTTTTGCAGAGTGATTCATGGTATAGTTAAGCTTCTGAGATACAAAGTAAGATAATGCACCAAGACCTTACACCCCATATTATTGTATTGAGAGAAGATTTTCCAGATCAAGTTATTCTTTCCTTTAACATCAAGAATTAAATTTGGGGGCTGGAGCGGTGGCTTGGCAGTTACAGTGCTTGCCTGGCATGTGCAAGTACACGGGTTCAAACCCCAGCACCCACATACACAACTAAGTGTCAGAGCAATGAAAGCCATGTGAAAAACTCAATGAAAATTGATTCTCTGTCTCTCTCTCTCTCTCTCTCTCACTGTCCTTCTCTCTTTTAAAAAAAATAAAGAATTAAATTTTAACGTTTCAGATCATAGAATTCTACCACAGTATAGGAGAGATGACCTTCCCCCTATTACAGAGAGGCCATCTCTATGGTGGACAGGATGTGTCATATAGAAAGTCCATCCATGCAGTGGTGCATGCCTGTAATCCCAGCAGCTCAGGAGGCTGAAGCAGGAGGATCTCAAGTTCAAAGTTAGCCTCAGCAACTTAGCAAAGCCCTGGGGGGGGGGGTTGCTCAGTGGTTAAGCGCCTGAGTTCAATCCCCAGTACCAAATTAAAAAAAAAAAAAATCTATCCTTTCCTGAACACAGGATAGGAAAAATAAATAAGTAAATGAACACGTGCCTCTAAATTTTTCCCACCTTGGCTTCCACTGTGTAAAGAGGAAATCTGCTCCATGAAGTGCACATAAGGACAACTATCTCCAGTTTGGAGTCCAAAAGAGACCAGAGAATCTAATCTGAGGCACAGCTGCTCAAAGTAACCTTAACAGTAATATGCATGCAGTCAAAGATGGCTTGAGATGTAGAGCTCCTAATCCACTCCCATTTCCCTGCTGCCTGATTGTCGTGTGAAATCCAGTGAGCCAGCAACATGGAGCCACCAGAGCAAAGCGTAAGGACCCCATAGCCAGAGCAGAGGAGCAATCCAAGAACCAAGGCCAGATGGAAGACCTGCCAAAGACTCAGTCGCCACGATGTTAGCACTGCCTCAGCAAAAGAATAATCCTTAAGCATATATCCTGTAAAAGCCAGGAGAGAACTCAGCAACCAGAAACCAATGCCCTCGACCTTGGGGTGCAGAAGACACCATATACTCCCTTTGCCCACAGCTGTACCGACTCAAGCAACACTCGCCTCTGCGCTCAATGAACCTGAGAGACATCGACAAGAGAAAATGGGTACCATCTGAAACTGAACATTTTCATTCATGAGAAGCTGAGTGTGACCCAAAGGATTGTTTAAATTGTAAGATTGAGCTAACTTTTTAAACCCAGGGATTGAACCCAGGGGCACTTAACCACTGAACCACATCCCTACCCCTTTTTATTTTTTTTATTTTTGAGATAGGTTCTTATTAAATTGCCTAGGGTTTCACTAAATTGCTGAGGATGGCTTTGAACTTGGAATCCTCCCGCCTCAGCCTGCTGAGTCACTGGAATTAAAGGTATTCACTACCATACCCAGCAGATGGAACTAATCTTAAGGCATACTAGAAATATGTTTACATTTTCCCACAAATCAGCAGGTAAAGTAAGAACTCCTAGAGGAGAAAGGCTCTAGAGTAAATAAGGAGGGTGGGGGGAGCTACGTTGCTTTGCATGTCTAAATTGCATGTCTAAATTGTCCTGCGCCTTCAATTCTAAACTCTGCCACACAAGCCACAAGGTTTGCTCAACCTCTCATTCTGCCTGGCTGCAGGGCTGATGTTCTGGGGATGGTGAAACAACTGCTGCCAGACTTCAGTACAAAACACGTAGAACTGCAGCTAGGAGGCTGGGGCAGGAGGACCACAAGTTCAAGACCAGCCTGGGCAACTTAGTGAGATCCTGTCTCGAAATAAAAAATTAAAAAGGGCTGGGATGTAGTGCTGTGCTGGAGCATTTGCCTAGCAGTGAAAAGTCCTGGGTTCTATCCCAGTACCGAAAAATAAAAAATTAAATGTAGAACTGATACAACACTCTGAGGGCAGTAAGCCATTCTATTCAGAATTAAGAAGTTCCTTCTAAGTAAATAATTCAGTAACTACTTTCTGAGGCCAGGATGCTTCACAGGTGTTGAAATTTTTTCCCAGTGATCAGAAAGAAAGAGGGTTGCCAAGATAACGTGTAGCATCAGACAGTGTCTTCTAGTAACATAAGGTGTTTGTTCATGAGAAAAATTCATGGGAATAAACCTCCCATAACAAATATCTCTTTTCACAAATTTGGACCTCAAATTATTTAAATTTCTTAGTTTTAAAAAATCACAAATGAGTTCAAGAAGTAAATAAGAAATATGTTCTCAAATACCAAACCCTGGACATCTTTTGAAAAATTTAAATACAATCATAAATAAAGGTTAGTGATATAATTGTGATTATAGGAAACCTCCTGATTTTATAAAATGACAAATACTGAGATAAAGTATTTTGTCTTATTTTAAAGAAAACATGAAAATTACAAGAAGTTTTTTCTAAAGCTAAAAGATTCTTTCTTTGAAGAGGAAAGGGAAAACATCAGGTTTATTGAAATCATTTAAAAATTATTTCTACTTGTATTTTTTCAAACTGGAATGGAAAAGATCTCTACTAAAACAGTTGAAAGTTACCTTACTGATAAAAATGCAACTTAGAAAGTAAAGAAAATATAGCTATTGTTGTTTAGACCTGTCCTGTTTCTGCCTAGTTAAAACATTGAAATTTTAAGTCTGTCTCAATTGTTCTAACATCTTTTTATACCCAGCATTGATGTGAAATTGTATTTCACCTTCTTTTCTACAAATCAGTCAGGTAGAATATGTAGTTTCCTCTTTTAAAACTAAGTTTTTTTTCCTTGCAAAGCTATCCAGTCGATTCATTAACAAAAAAAGAATATGGAAAGCAGGGAAACAGAATTAGCTGTGAAGTTAGTCACTTGAAAGAGTTTCCAGCTGAATGTTTTAAATACCCTCTCATCCAGCAAAATTCATTAAACCTTATAACCTCCTGTAACCTTGAGACTTCCAGGTGAGGAGGTGAATGTTCGATAGCACTTTCCCAAAAAAGCCCTGGCTCCAACTTGCCTGTAATAATATTTTAGTATTGAGCTTAATCTTGATCACAAATTACAACCATTACCTATAACCACTACCTCAAGAGGGACTCCAGGAAACAAGTGTGTATTATTACTGTGCCGTTTGTTAATATTTCCAATGTACTCCTTCCAGGTAGGGCCTTTGCAAGAGTCCCCGTTTCTTCTTAAATTCCAGGAACAGGGGAGCTAAGCAAAATTTTGTTGTTTGGCAGACATCTCCAGACCTGGCATTCACGGGGAAGGCAAATCAAATGGGGCCATCCATTAACGAGTCATTAGGAACCCCCTGCCCTTTCAAATGACGTGGGCCTCTCCTTTCTTGGGCCTGGTCCACTCAGACTGCAGGCTGTTCGCATTCAGTCAACACTTCCATTTTATAGGCCTGTGGAGCCAAAGATTACAAGACTTCTGAACTCCAGGCTGCCTTCTGTCTGGCTACACCCTCTGTTTCTGGAGCCCAAATCTCTTTTAACAACTCTACAAAAACAAGCAATTAGGGTAAGGTCTGTTAATCCTCTCCTCTCCACCAAGAGGTCATTATGAATTTAGATTCAACCTGTAGGGAAGTAGAATGACCACTATCAAAGCCAGGAGAAGTGTCTAAATGTGCTTCAAGGGAATGACCAGGACTGATGTGGGTCCCAAACAGTGGTCCTACTGTTGTTTCACAGTAAGCTAGGTTCAATGCTAGGCTGAACTTTGAAGGAAAAGAAGAAATGCACAAATTAAAAATGAGAAGAAAAAGTCAGGGAGACATTTTAAAAGGCTCAAAATTTGAGTTGGTCACGGTGTCTCATGCCTGCTGTCCCAGAGGCTCAGGAGACTGAGGCAGGAGGATCACAAGTTCAAAGCCAGCCTCGGTAACTTAGTGAGGCCCTAAACAACTTAACAAGCCCCTGTCTCAAAATAAAAAAGTAAAAAGCCTTGGAGATACAGTTCAGTGGTTAAGCACCCCTGAGTTCAATCCTGGCTACCAAAAATAACTTAAAATAAAGCTTCAAAAATTCCAGAGCTTTCACTGGTCGAGTAATTAACTTTGTCTTCCTCTGCAAGTAAGTACACATTTATCTGGTTTCCCCATGCATATTTTTCAAGTTTTTTTTATTCAGAAATTTATTTGTTGAACAATCAAAAAGCTTCTAATGAAATAATACTATATATATATTTATACATATGTATAAATATATACATATATATAAAAATTCCAAAAATTAGATTTACCCCCAAGAGTTCACCCAGTTACCCACCCTTATCCCTCCCGCCGTCCTTCACAATACATCTCTACAAATGCCTTAGTTGTATGACTTTACACCTTATCCAGATTTAAAATATGATAATAGGGGCTGGAGCAGTGGCTCAGTAGTTTTGGCGCTTGCCTGGCAAGCACGAGGACCTGGGTTCAAACCCCAGCACCACATACACAACTGAGTGTTGGAGCAACTAAGGCCATGTGAAAAACTAAATAAAGTTGTTTCTCTCTTTCTTTGTCTCTCTCACTGTCCCTCTCTCTTTAAAAACAAAAACAAAAAACAACAACAACAACAAAAAAACAAAACATGATAATAGACCTCCTTTCTCGGTGGCCAGGGTCTAGCTCTATTCCCCATGCATATTAATAGCCCTTTTTCCTCATCCTCCTCCTCCTTTTTCCTCTTCCTCTTCTTTTCACACTGTTAATAGACTTTTATTTATTAACAGCAATGAAATTTTGTCTAGGAGTTTTATATTAAATTAAGAACATTATAGTCTTACTTTTACTCAAAATAAAGTGATAAAACAGGAAGAGTTATAGCATTCTTTTCAAAATATGACTTTTAAAATTGTATTTTATCGGGGCTGGAACCACAGTTGCTTGGCATGCATGAGGACCCAGGTTCAAACTCCAGCATCACAACTAACTGTCAGAAAAGCAAAACCCAGATGAAAAATTAAAGTTGATTCCCCCCTCTCTCTCTCTCTTCCCCCCCCTCCATCTCTATATTTAAATAACTGCATTTTATCTTTAAAGTATTCCTTAGATTCATAATATATAGTCTACAAAGGGTGCTCAGAGGAAGGAAAGGAATCCTTTTCTTATTCCTGTCAACAAATATTTTGCTATAAAATATGTCACTGGTCAACTCTATATTAATCTAGCATCTTTTTCAAACAAGCTTATGGTTTTCCTATCATGAATTTTTATGTGGCCAACTCTGCACTTCTTGGAACATAAGTTTTATAAATTGTAATAGGACTACCACTATCACTAAGAGGACAGGGAATTCCCAGTTTCTTAACCAGTTGTTTCAAAACCTCCTTTTTTAAGTGTACGGAATGCAGAAAGCTTTTTCCTGTAGAAACATTGTTGTTTCTGTTCCATCCAAATGGGTCCATCCGCCTAACAGCTCTTCACTCACACTCCATGATGTTTAGTCTTTCTGTCTTGACTCATGCAGCTCTGTCCTCCTGGAATGCATCTTGCCCTTCCTCTCCTCATATCTAAGGCCAGTTCATGCTCTTTATGACCAGCTCATACACAAATCCACCAAGATTCCCAACAAATGAACCCAATCTTTGGATCCAGTGAACTCCTGCAATGGTCCCTATGGTTTTTAGGTAGTAGACATTTTCCTCCAGCATTGTTCTACCCACTCTAACCTGTGGTAACAACCATAGGATTTCAATGAGATGGAGCCCGCCTTCATTTCCTGGTGCAGGCTCTGTGCCAGGAAGGATAATGCTCTCTCTTTTGGCTGAATCATTGGTCCAGGTAATCCAGATCTGACCAAGAGGCATTTGGCACTTTCCTGACCACACCGACTTTCCTGGTTCAGCAAGGTCCCATCAGCCCAAATCTTAGCACTATCAACCAGTGGTTGTGGGAGGCGACACTCTCTTTCTGCATTTAGGAAATGGGGATTATATGGCTCATGATGACAGGGGCAGATATTTTGTTGCCATGAAGGAAGCCAGCTTGAGGTTGAAGTTGTCTCCCATAGGACAGTGTCACTGAAGAAAGGACAGAGCTTCCACAGAGCAAACCTGGCTCACCTTTGGACTTTTCAATAGATAAACCAATCACTTCCTCATTATGCAAGCCACTTTGAGCTGGGGTTTGTAACCTCTAGCGAAAGCAACCTACTGATAATGGTCTTTATCCCTTTCCATCTTATATACTACTTCTGTGTGCCAATTTGGTGCTTCCCATTGTACCAATTAACTTCTGGGGAGCAATATCATATCTAACATATTGTATCTGCCTAAGGTGCCTAGGGTATACATACCTATACATAACAGATACTGCAAAATATATAATACAGACCTCAGCCATAGAAAGTAAGGGAAATTTTGACTGTTAGAATCATCACCACCAAGAGATTCAGAAAAATTTTTGCAAACAAATAAAAAAGAATCATCACCACCATCATTAATGTTAATAACAGTAATTTCAAGCTATTCTTATCTAGAAAGCTTTGTTTCCATAAAAACCTAAAGCATAATTAACACTATTTTTGCAAGGGGTACTCTACTCTGAGCAGTCATCTAAAGTTGCTGTATGTCTATATGTGTTAACTTTTATTGCAAAATAAACCACTCTAAAAGTGAATGGATTAAGTTTTTCAAGACCCAAGGACCTTCAGACCTACCAGGTCCAGCACTGCCCTATAGTTCTTCTAATCCTTATAACTCCTATCCCATAAGCCTGGCCATCCGGGACCCAGAACCTTCTCAGTCTCAAGCCACATATGCTGTGCTCAGGCAGGTCCTGCTCCCAGTTGACTTTGATTCTAAAACCAGAGCCAGAGCTGCTTTGTCCAATGGAGTGAGCAGCAAAGCACTTGGAAGACCTAAGCTAATGAATAGTTCCTTTTAGGTCTCCATGCAGTCAACAGTGCAGCAGCAAGTGTTTCTTGGTGGATTGTTAGACACACGTGTCTCTTGAAAATGAATGGAATTGTTTTCTCAGAAGACACTGATGTGATTAGACCTGATATTATAAACTCCCTACTAACTCTTCATAAGTGAGAGTGTGAAGGGATTTCCCTGCTCCTGCTTGAAGAGAACTTGCATCTGAAGAGGAAAATATAAAAAATATTCACAGGGATGCACCTTTATTTTTAATTCTCTAAATCATCAGCTCCATTAGTTTAACTTACAAATTTGGCTTTTATCCATTTAGGAATCTGTTTCAGATGCCATTTGATTTTTGAAGATATTTTTACCTTTTGGCTTTTGATGCTATTGCCATGAGAGGGAATTGGAACTGTTTCCTTAGAGCTACTTGACAAATCTGTGGCACCAGCATAATCCCTTGACTTTTCTTTCATTGATTTTCTTTGCCAGTGAGGACTTCCTGCCTTCCACAAGTTTCATGACCTATAAACAACCACTGTTATATGAGCTATATCAATAACACCATTTTGTGAAGCAAATTTTATAAAACTGAGATTGCTAGCTGGTTATTCAGACTCTTTAAGCACACAAAAATATTTTTTAACCTCTGTTGTATGTAAAAATTGATTGAAGGCAATAAATGTAATATTTTAAACAAATAAGCCAAAAAATGAACATTTAGTGGCTTATAGTGCCAATGATTTATTTTTTCTCTCAGTTCTTCTGGTCTGGGTCAACTTTATGAAAACCACAGATCTAACGTGGCCTCACTCACATATCTAAGGTCTCAGCCAGAACAGCTCTTTCCACATGTGGGTCAGTCAGCTTTCAATCGCTGCAACAATATATCTGAGAAAGTCAGCTTAAGGAATAAAAGGTTTCAGTCTATGGTAGCTTGGCCCCTTTGCTATGGACTTGTAGTGATACAAAGTTGTGATGTAGGACATGTGGCAAAGCAGTTACCTGCCTCATGGCAACTGGGAAGAAAAGACAAAAAAACAGGGAAAGGGCCCAGGACGAGATACACACTACAAGGACATACTCCTAGTGCCCCTAAATACTTGTACTTCCTGAATTCGTAAGTGGTTTACAAATTAACTGCCTCCTACAGTTGTCACTGCCTCCAGTAGTCTACTTATAAACCCATTATTGGGTTAATCCACGGATGAGATCAGACCATCATGATCCAATCACATTCCCAAAGCCCCACCTCTAAACACTGCTGCACTTCATCTGTGAACTTTTCAAATCCAAACCACATCAACATAGTTTGTCATTCTCCAGAAAGCGAGAGGACTATTCATCAAAGGGTAGTCCCCATTCACTGCCGCAAGAGAGCAAGTCCACTGTGCAAGTACTTTTCATATATCTTCTGTCGCATTTGCAGATGTCCTATTGAGCACAATGAGTCTCATGGTTAGTGTAGATACAAGGGGTAGAGAAACGAGAAATCTTCTGTTTGATGGAGAAGTGACAAAGTCACGTAGCAAACGAGTGATTGCACAGGGGTAGACGGCATGGTCACACCATGTTCTCAAACCATCTACTACATCACTGAATTGGCCAGGGTGGAAACCGAGGGGATAGCGCCAGCTGGTTCCAACACGAATTGCTGACTCACATGACTGAACAAATAAATGATTACTATTCAGGGCACTAAATTTAGGGAATATTTGTTCTACTACCAAAACTAACTAAAGCAACTTCTGATCACATACAATAGGTAAAAGATACAAAATTTTTTCAGTTTCCTTTTTTAAACTCATCTTTTTTGGGGTGGGTAAGTGGGAGAATATTGAGGGAAATTAGAGATATGTGACTTTCCCCATTATTTCTATTAGGCATGATGGAGAACAAATGGTTGTTGCCACATCATAAATTTGTTATTTAAAACTTGGAGCTTGTCCCTCCTGCCAATCGACAACCTTCTCATTAATGCTGTAGAGGAAACCACCTTGTGCCTTCATTCTTAAAACAACATGGTGAGGCCAAGCCAAAAGCAAGCATTTCCTATGAAACTCTCAGAATTCACAGAACAGGTTGCAGGGAAACAACGGAGGCTGGCAATGCTGTGCCAAGCTTTAATTTTAAAAGGAAACATTTGTACTTTTCCCATCACCGTTATTCAACCCACCTTTTCAAACGGATCCTTCATCGGAGTATAGCAGAGTGCATGCCAACATAGAATAGAGCATATCTGGATTCTAATTTTTCCATTATCTCGCTGCTTAAACTCAACTCATTTGACTCCTGTGGGTCTGTGCTTTCACAACTAATTAATTGAAATGGTCGGACCAAGTGACCTCCCTAAACGCTGCTGGTCTTCTACAAATTAAATGACATAACTATCCTAACCTTATATCAAGTACTATTGGAAAACTGGTCAGTATAGCATTGTGGTCAAAAGCATGAGCTTTATTGCCAAAATGAACCATTTTCAGGTCCAGATCAGAAAATAACCATAAATTTGGGAGGTGTCTTAAATTCCCAAAGTTACAGTTTCCTCATTCATAAAATGAGAATAAGAATTGTATCAGAAGCTATTAATTATGAGATGATATATATCATGTGTTGGTTGTATGCTTGCACCTTAGAAAGTGTTCCAGAAATGACTTATTGTTGATATGTTTGCTAAATCCTGCCCATACATGATTCAGGTCACAAGTACAATAAAGGAATCATAAAGATGCTCCCTTCTCAACTGCTTAGACTCCACTCAGCTTGTGTATTTTAGAGAAAAAGCAGAACTTGAACATTCCAACTCAACAGAACATACTAGATCCACAGCTGGCCCTGCCCAAGCTGCCCGTAACTCCCCATCCTTAACTCCAAACCTAAGGAAGAAAAAAGCCTCAGGATCCAGCCTTAAAGCAAAGTGGGGGAAGAAACAGACTGTACAAACTAACCTTGACTTCTTCCCAGATTTGCAAAGGAACTCTATCCCCAGCTCCCAAAGTAAAGAATGTTTTGCAGACTTCTGAAACAGGATACCAAGTTTAACCAGTAATTCTGGTCTTTCCATCCTTTTCCCTTGTGTACATTGTATCAAAGTGACACATGATGGCTAAAATATCAAGACATTTTTCTTCTTCACCTAAAGAAGAAGCATGTATTCATTCATAAAATGAGAAGTAATTAACAGTATAGTTAGGAAAAAAATTATGCTACTCAGACTTTGAGGGTTTCCAATAATTACTAAGGATAATAAGCAGCAGCAATAACACAAGAGGTATGGTGAAATCTCATCAACCTCTACAATCTGCTAAACCTTTCTATCCAAGAAAGAATTCATGTGAAGGAGTACCAGGGTGGAAGAATGAATGAAGCCCACATATAAAATGAATCAATAAGTAAAAGTGATAAAAACAAGTGAAAAGTTGAGAGAAAAAGGTGCATTTGATCCTCCTGCTTTATTTAAAACCCATATGTTCTTGATTACAAGGTGTTCTGACTTATATCTGGAATTGTCTCCAAGAAGTCGTGTATTCAGGAGTCTACAGCAATGTCTAAATGTGGGGCTTTTGGGAATCGTGAAGGCTCTGACTTTGTCAGTGGATTAATCCAGTTGATGGATTAATAATTTGATTGGACTACTAGGAGGAGGTGGAAACTATAGGTAGGCAGGGCATGGTTGGAGGAAGTAAGTCACAGAGGGCATGCCCTTAGGGATCATATCTCATTCCTGGTGTGTGTCTCTCCCCCTCGACCACCCTTCTTGGCTGCCATGAGCTGAGTACCTATCCTCTGCCACACGTTTCCACCATGATGTTTCTGTCTTAAAAGCAGTTGGTCATGTACTGAAATCATGAGCCAAAATACATCTTTCCTCCTTTAAGCTGTTCTTGTCAGGTATTTTGATCACAGTGACAAAATTTCGAAAGCGCACAAGAGAAACCAGGTTCAAATTCAGTCTTCTTGGACTCCTCATTGTTCTGCCCTGAAACACGGTGACATGCAGAGAGCTTCCACTGCCCCTGCCCACCCCACCACCTCCCACATACATCCTCTGCCACATCGAGCCCCAAAGGTACTCTGGGGAGAGCCCAGCCCTGTAGCCAAGCAGTTTAACTCTGCCTAATGGTTGACCTTTGGCAATCCCACAGGCCTAAAATTGTATAATAGTTCTCTGATTGCAGGACAAATTCAGGGAAGAGGCCTACATGGGATTGGAATCAAGTCTGGGAGTGTCAAGGGCCATGGGTAGACAGAATATGGTCTTGAAAGAGGGCAGAGGTTGCAGATGGCCCTTTTTGTCTTTCAGATGCTTTGTCCACTTACCCCAGGGAAGTCAGAACAGGAGCATCTCAAGTGTGGGGCCCAAGGTGAGGGCACCTCTTGCCTTGGTCTCAGGACAACACTGAATAGACCACAGTCCTCTCCTCTAATTCATCTCAGGCCTTAGCCCCAGGAGACTGTATGATGCCATACATCCTTCTCATACAGACCCATGGGCTCTACAGAAGTGTCATGTCCTCTAACTACTTTTGGGTGATGTCTCCACTCCCACCATCTTAGCCACACGTCACACACAAATGTCAGGCAGCCAGTTGCTTCCCCTAATGTCTCATTCCTGACATTATTCTTTAGTGTGAAAATGAAGCCCAAGTTTCTCATTTTCTCCAAATTCAGAAAGCTCGTCTTTTCTTGACATTTCATCTTGCCCCTAGGTGATCCTACTCTCTCATCCTCCCTCAAGGGGAGGTGGGGAGGATAGATATGTATCCCACACCGTGAGCATCTTAAAGTCAGTACTCCTCCCTCACTTCCCCTAAGAAGTCAATGGACTAGTGCCTAGTTCCTTTTATTCACTCAATCCCAACTGCTTCCTCATTCCCTGGGCCCTGATATTTTTCTAATTTTATTAGTATTCTCTTTTTTTGATATAAGGCCTGCTAGTAGCCCTAAGACTGAAACCAATTCCAGCCAAACCACCAATGTTATCATGTGACACCCCATTTTCTGAGCCCAGTGCTGTTCTTCAGTCCTTGGCACAAATGCTATTGGAGAACCCTCAATATGGCTGCCTTTGCCATCAGCCGAATTCTCCTCCTTACCCACACCCCACCTGCCTTTTCCCTCTCACTCATTTTAATCTGTGTCTCCTTTGCCCACTTGTTTCATACTTCTCTGAGAAAAACTCTTCTCAGAGGTTCTGATAGCACTCTTTCTGTTCTAAGCGAGTACCACTTTCTCAAACAGAATTTATTAGAGCTCTTTTCCTTACAAGCAGTGTGAATGTTCATTAGGCCAAGGTGTAGCAACTTGCCTCTGGCAGTAGGCTTATTTCTTTCTCCCAGTCACTCCTTTAACACCTCCTACACCAAGGCCAGACTAGTCCTAGAAAGAGCAGGGTGAACAACAGGGTCAGCTTCATGGGCATGCGACCGTTGTGCCAAGAACACATGCTTGGGAGTTAACGTTAAGTCTGCCTTTCAGTTTTTGTTTTGAAAATCCAATGGGACAATGAAGCATGTGCATGAGCGAAGAGATCCGCTCACTATGCATGTCCATCATTCATTATCACACAGAGCATTTACAATGCTCCACCAGCACAGAATTCCTGGGGATCTATAATGTTTGGGGATACAGCAAGACAGAAAGCTAGCACAAGGCAAGCATGTCACATCAGTGACTAAATAAGGGTACTGTCCTTCCCTAGGGACCACACTTTCCATTCCAAACAGAATTTGCATCTAATGCAGAAAAAAGTCAATGGCATTCTTGTTATTCTTCTTTCCACATCCTCCATTGCTCCCCAATACATCCCTGCGAGAGCTAGTCACTTACTCTTAAAATAATGACCTAGGGGGGAAAACCAGAAAGATGGGGAAACCAGCAGCTCCTTTTCTTTTAATCCTTCTTTATTCATCAGTGTCGGCAGAACACTGCATATCAGAAAGGAAAAATAACTGAGCTCATTTTGTGTAGCATTTCCACCATCCTGGTAAAAGCACAGTACCTAAGCATTCATGAACTACTAAACAGGAAATATATCACTTTGTTGATTCTGCATACCAGAAAATTCTCATGCTATGCTTGCATTGAAAACTGGCACAGCACAGTATGAAGACGAACCATAAAATTCATGCTAACAATTGTAAATGTTAATGCTTCTTTGCTTAGAATTAATGAAATAGCAAATTTAAAACACCGTAGCAAATTTAAAACACCAAGTTGAGGATGAGATTACAGAAGAAAGGAAAAAGCATTATATTTTAGTACATTTAACTGTACCCTTTTCCTGCTATTTGAACAGAGGCATTGAATTATTTTTGAACCTGGTCGTGCAACTTCCCCTGTTGAGCCATGAAAAGAGACTGAGTGGGCTAGAGGCTGGGGATGGCAGAGGTCAGAACTGGGCCATAGCCCAGCAGGATGCAGACATTTGTCTAAATGCCCCCTTTGACACCAGGATCCTACATCTCACACTTAAAGCCCTTCAGGGGTGTCCTATGTCACTCCGAGTTAAAGCCACAATTCTCACTATGGCTCTGTTCCTCCCACACCTCCCACTCTCACCTATCTGACCTCTTTCCTCAGACCCTAGCTGCACTTCTCCTAACCTGCCAAGGATTCTCCACCCCAGGGCCTTTGCGAATACCAATATCCTTCCTTAGAATAATTTTCCCCTTACAAATATTTGGAGCACCCATCTCTTTGAATCCTCAGGTATCTCATCAAAGGTCACTGCCTTCCTGATCTTCTCATATAAAACTAACAACACTTCACTCATCTTGCTTTATTTTCTTTCTTAGCATTGCTCAGCACCAGACCTATACACATATATTTGTTTCCTTGTTCTTCTCAGTCTCCTCCACAGGAATGTAAGCTCCATGAAGGCAGAGGCTTTCTGTTTTATTCTCTGCGCATACTCAAACTAGGTCAGTACAAATATGTGTTAAATAAATGAAGCTAATACACTTCCTAACGTATGAAGTCATTTAGATAGCCATAAGGAAAGCTTATTTACGGATGCATAAATCTGGGTGAGCATTCATATTACAAAATCATTTCTCCCTGGGATCCACAAATGGTGCCTCCTGTCCCAAGTCAGGAAGCACTCTGTTTAAGGAAATCCACCCAAACAGGGCGCCAAGCAGCCTGGGGCTGCGAGAGGGGAAGTGGACTCTGCCTTTAATGAGCCGTGCAATCCCAAGCAATGACAAGAAACCACCAAAGTCTCCGGTTCTTCAGCTGTAAAACGAACGTGCTTTAATAATGGCTGTCCTCTCCAGTGCACAGGCTTCTCCATGCAATAAATGAGATCATAAACGTAAACAGCTTTCCACAAAGCTGAAATGCTAAAGGACTGCTAGGAAATGGCCATTGTCCTGTTAATTAAGGAGACAGTGGGATAAAGAGGGGGTCTGGTTGGAGGGGACACCAGGACTGTGGGGCCATTTAGTTAAGACTGGTATTTAGAGAGAAAGGAATGAAGAGGCAATACAGAACAGCAGATGCAGATTCTTGTTGATCTCTTGCAGGGTGACCCCCATACATCTCCCATTTGACATGAATGTCACTGAGCCCAATTAGAATTAGCCTTTCACATAACTTTCGAATTCCTGGACTTCCGAGGACAGCCATATAAGGGAGGAACAGACAGGGCAGATAAGACTAGAGGAATGAAGAGGCAAAAGGTTACAGAAAAAATGGAGGTTTTTATATTCCCTCACACAAAGGACAGGATGTTTCAATGAATCCTGCAACTTCGGAAAAGAATTAACTAAAGAATACTTACCCAAGTGTCAGGCCATCCTCTTTCCCAGTATTTCTGTGTGTGATGGGGATTTTATTGTTATTATTATTACTGCTACTACTACTACTAACTTGTTTTTACTTCCTGACAGTAGTTTTATGGGTTTTGATTTTTATAGTTTTGTCTTCTATTTATATTTTTTTATTTCTTTTTGCAGCACTCTCTACACAGGCTAATATATACCAAGCACAAAAGCCACGTCATGTCCCCAACTTGTCCTACCTTGACACAGAGCAGAACTCCGCACATCAGAGCAGAACTCCGCACATCAGCCCTCTCGCCTCCGCTACAATATATTCTTTAAATTCATTTTCATGCTAACAGTGCCCCTGCAAAGATGGTAAGGCATAAATTGTGCATGATTTTAAGCCAGGGAACAGAAGCATTTCTTAAGGCACCCTGAGATGATTTAAATGAACCGTTTTGGTATTTTCAGGCCTCCAGATTACTTAAGCAGAACATTTTAAAAATAAAAATAAAAATGGTTTGACGTGTACCAACGAAGGGATGTAGAAAAGACTGTCAAAAGTGGGCAGCCTGACAGCACTCCTGACGAGGGAACTCCTGCACCCTATTTTTAAACCGATCTGTGTAATTTAGGAGAGAAGTCACCCTGTCTCCTGATAAAGCCTTTGGGGGCGGCTGGAGGATAAGTTTGCGGTACTGGAAATGGCAGTGACACCCACGCTGAGCAAGCTGAGCTGCAAGATTCTGTCTTTTCACAGAATAAAAAGAAGGAAAAGAGAAAGTGTACATTTCCTGAGAAAATGCACAGAAAAATCGAACCATCTCCAAAAGAATAAGCACAGAAGTCCCCCGATCTTTTGAAATTGATGTAAAAACCAACTTATTGGTTTAGATCGCAAGCAAAAAAAAAAAAAAATGTGTGTAACATACAGCTTGATGGTATGCAGAAAAATTGGTGGTAGGCATCAACATGGTTGTTTCACATAATTCCATTGAGAGGGGCTGGAGAGGTGGCTCAGTGGTAAAGCACTCACCTTTGTTCCAGGTTTCAGCCCCAACACCGCATACACAAATAAATAAAGGAAAAAGAAAAAAAACAGATGAAAAAAATTAACTCTCTCTCTCTTTTTTTTTTAAAGAGGACAGTGTGAGAGAGAGAAACAACTTTATTTAGTTTTTCATGTGGCCTTTGTTGCTCCAACACTCAGTTGTGTACGTGGTGCTGGGGTTTGAACTCAGGTCCTCACGCATGCTAGGCAAGCGCCATAACTGCTGAGCCACTGCTCCAGCCCACTCTCTCTTTCTTAAAAAAAAAAAAAAAAAAAATTCATTGAGAGAGAATAAATTAGATAGAGTTTGAACAGTACCCCTAGTAACCACTCCTCACTTCTCAGGGAAATGGTGAGGATGGAATTTCATCTCCACAGGGAGGAGACAAATGATTTGGCACAGGCTTTATGGAGCCCCACCTTCCAACTTTCTAGCTGCCTGTGTGATCTGAATCATTTAATCTCTCAAAGCCTTAGTTTTCTTTGTGTATAAAATGCAGTTTATAGGCAGGTGTCATCGCACATGCCTGTAATACAAGCTACTTGGGAGGCTGAGGCAGAAGGATTACAAACTTGAGGCCAGCCTCAGCAAATTAGCGAGGCCCTGAGCAACTTGGTAAGACCCTGTTTCAAAATAAAAACTATAAAGAGGGCTGGGGATGCGGCTGAGTGGTTAAGCACTCTTGGGTTCAATCCCTAGTACCAAAAGTAAGTTAATAAATTAAAATAAATAATATACGAAATTGAGTTGATGACATTGAACCTTGAAGGGTTACTGTTAGGATCAAATAACAGCACAGAGTAAATAGCATTTATTAAATCCATAGCAAAGGGCATGCCCTGGGCATCTGCCAGGCCTTGAATTAGTTGAAAATGTACTTAGTATAAGGAACAAAAAAGGGGCATTTCATTTACTCTTCCTGACAATCAAAAATGGCCCAGTTGCCTCCTCCTATACTTAATCATGGTCCTGACTTAAAATTCGATTAAGACCAGTGAGAACCTTTCACCCAACACCCACCACACATATACGCACAAGCATACACATGTGCACGCACAAAGACACACACTTTGTCCCCAGGCCACAGCCAAGAGCACACACTGTCCCAGTGCCAAGCCCTGGGTGACCGCCCCTGACATGGTCCCCTAAGGGCAACTGTTGGACTGAATGGAGCCTCTTATTAAAGATTAATTTCTGTCAAGCCAGATTACATATGAACACAGCCTCATTGTGATCACCACTGTGATTTCTGGAAACAAACATAAGCCTTACTGTTGCCAAAAGTAAGGGGCACTTTAGGACAGCTCCCAGGCTTGGTCTGTGAATGCAGTCGCAGGTTCAAGGCTCACAGAGTCATTTGTCCCCTGGAGAACAGAGGTCTGGCCCACCCTCCACCTCCTGCTCCTGCCTGCCCCAAGGAATGGTGCTCCTCAGTGCAGACATACCTGGCACCCAAGAGCTTTGCCACTGTGGACAGGGCATGCTGGTCTTTGAGAGCATAGGGTTACCCCTCTGTAGAGACAGAATAATGAAAAATGGTAACACCACTGCCTAACTTACAGGGCTGATGTGGCAGAATGAATGAGATAATATATGTAATGCATCTCGAATATAGAAAGCAAGTACTCAATAAACACCCATCCTGTCTTCTAGCACCACCCAGCCTGGCCATCCCTCTACTGGAGTATCAGAATATTGTCTAATGCAATATTTCTTCTCAATTTAGGGCACTAAACCTGAGTGTGCTTGTACAGGGCAGGGGGTTCATTTTTTTTTTATGGCATTAGGTTGAAGAAAGCAAATATTGTGGAATGCATCTAAAGCAGTTATTAAAAGGAAAATCATGGGGCTGGAGTGGTGGCTCAGTGGTTAGAGTGCTTGCCTTGCATGCACAAGGACCTGGGGTTTGAACCCTAGCACCACATACACAGCTAAGTGTCAGAGAAACAAAGACCAGATGAAAAACTAAATAAAGTTGATTCTCTCTCTCTCTCGCACTCTCCGTCCCATTCTTTCTTCAAAAAAAAAAAAAGGAAAATCATACTTTGTGTTTGGGGTGTGTGTATGTGTGTGAGAGAGAGACAGAGAGAGAGAAAAGGGAAAAAAGAAAGACCAAAGTTAAAGATCTCAGGTTCCTACGTTAGAAGCCCGAAAAACCCGGACACAGTAGCACACACAGCAGAAGGATTGCCAAGTTTGTAAGTTAGAGGTCAGCCTCCACAACTTCAGGAGATCCTGCCTCAAAATAGAAAAAGAAAGGGGCTAAGGATGTAGATTAGTGGTAAAGCACCCCTGGGCTCAATCCCTAGTACTGAAAAAAAAAGAAATGAAAGAAAAGAAAGAAAGAAATAGATTTAAGCAGTTTGAAAGAAACACAACACTCTTACCTGGACCGAGATGTAGGTCAGTGGTAGAGTGTTTCCTAGCATGCATAAGGCCCTGGGTTTAATTCCCAGAATCACTAACTAAATAAATAAATAAATAGGAGCTAAAAAACAAAAAATAAATCCAAAACAAATTGAAGGAGGAAACATTCAAATAAAAGCAGAAATCAAAGAAATGATAAACAGACAAATTAAAGTAAAGATTAACATAATAAAAGGGTTGGATAAAGATCTTCAAGGTGCCCTTCTTTCCAAAAAGTTCTGTAATTCTAAGTGCATTAAGGATATGGGATTGCCAAAGACTTTCTTCTTTGGGAAGGTGTTAGGATTTCTATTTTATAATTGAAGAAATTAGGTTCTGAGAAGTTAAGTAACTAGTTCAACGTCACGTCAAAGTCCAGGTTTTAACTACTCTGCTACATGAAAAGACAATGCCACAAAGATGAGGGGACACAGTTGAGTCAATATTTATAATGAAATATGAGAGGTATATACGATAGCAATGAAGACAAATTGTCATAGGAACAGGTTAAAATCAACTCCTAAATCTGCTTAAAATTTTCAGAAAGCCTCACAGGAAAGGTGACGTTTAAGTTAAGACTTGAAGGAAACAAAGAAGTCTAGAAAACACATTGTTGCACGTAAACTATAAAATGACCCTGGAAAATTTACTATTATGGCTTTTTCATAGAAGAGAATATTGAGGTCAAGAGAGACGAAAGGCTTGCTCAGGAGTGGACGGTCACTAGGGCACCCACCAAGATCCATGCCCAGCTCTTCACAGCTGTTGGTCGCATGACAAACCTGAGCTTAGACGGCCCAACCACCAACACTCTTGCACTGGATCTTGCCTAGGTTTCGGCAATAGTTTGTGCATTAAGAGTGAAGCTGGGGGCTTGAGCGGTGGCTCAGCGGTTTCAGTGCTTGCCTGGCAAGCACGAGGACCCGGGTTCAAACCCCAGCACCACGTACACAACTAAGTGTTGGAACAACTAAGGCCATGTGAAAAACTAAATAAAGTTGTTGTTTCTCTCTAAAAAAAAAAAAAAAAAAAAAAAGAGTGAAGCTGGGCTGGGCGAGGTGGCACATGCCTATAATCCCAGTGACTCTGAAGGCTGAGGCAGAAGGATTGCAAGTTCAAAGCCAGCCTCAGAAACCTAGTGAGGACCTAAGCAATTTAACAAGGCCCTGTCTCAAAATAAAGAAATTTTTTTTAAGGCTGGGGATTTGGCTCAGTGGTTGAATGCCCCTGGGTTCAACCCCCAATACCAAAAAATAAAAATGGTGAAGCTTTACCCCCAAGCTCAAGCAGCTTCCATAAAAGTGCTCTGATTTACCAGTGCAAAGGTTTAAGTTCTAAAGCCGACAATGGCTTTAGGAAAAAAAGAGAGAAAATTCATTTGTTTAGGCAGTGTGAAGAACCTAGCTCTTTCAACCAAAATAAATACAAGGGACACTGAAAATAAAATAATCAAATCCTAAAAATGATGACTATCTCTTCAAATTAAAGAATAGGCTCCAAAAAATTTAAAAGAAAATTCTCTTTCCCTTAAACTCACTGCCTCCCACCCCCTCCTTTCAGGGGATTTTCTCTCCCTAAACTAAACAAAGTGATTGGCCTCCCCAGTAGTAAGTTTGTCTGAGCTTCCTCTGCCTTCTGTGACCTCCTGATGACCTGTGAGTTCCACCCGTTTCGTTAGGGCCTCTCTAAGCCTCAGATCTACAGACCAGTGGGATTCAGTTTTCCTTTTGCTTTATGGCTCCTTTGGGCCATATTCATTTAGTGATCCCACCCACTTCCGGGTTTCTCTGGCTACAGCCCACCTCTCTTCCCCACTGGGGGGTCAATGGTGACTTATTTATTTACAGTTCTGCTTGTGTTTTGTTTGGATCACTTTTATTTATTTTTTGCTTTGTTTTATTTTTTCAAAACTGTGGGGTAAGAAGCCAGATTGCATTTTCTACCCATAACTTTTGACTGAGTGTCAGGGAGGAATCCTTCCAAATCCCTGCATTTCTCTTCCTAGATTTAGCCTGTTTTTAGTGTCCTTATAGGCCCCTGGCCACAACAGATAATGGTTAAGTTGAAGAATTCATTTCCAAAAGTCAAGATCAATACAAGAACCATCCTACTACATTAGTACTGCTAAGACCCAACACCAACAAATGAAATAAGTAAAAAAGGAACATTTTTGGTTTTTTATTTTTATTTTTTAGAAAGAGGAGAAACAAAAGAAAAGAATGTTTGAGTCAGCTGGCTCAAGCATACATCTTTCCTGTCTGCTCTTGGAAGAATAAGAGAAAAGCCTTTGGTAAGACTAACCACCAGCAGAAAAAAAACCCACAATTCTGAAAGGCGACCTTGCAAAATGCAGGCTAATTGGCAGAAAGGAAATGAACTGCACAGAAAACAAAAACTTGTGGTTGTGCAAAGAATTCTACAAATTTAATAAACTAAAAAGAATCTATTTAGCAAAGTTTGTGATGAGGGAGAAACAGAATTCAACTTCTTGTCTTCCATTCCTCAAAGAACAGGCCATGCAGGGCTGCACGTTAGTGGCATCAACCAGGAAATATTTAGTAAACAGAATTTGTACTCCATTTATTCTGAGTTTACTTTAAGAAGCCACTTATCTCTTTTAGAAGGACTTCCCCTGCCAATCACCTTTTGGAAAAGGCCTGCAAGAGACACTCCCTGAGGACGTGCAGAATCCTAGGTCAACAGTATGTGGGGCAGAAATAAACAATTAACTATCTCCAGCTCTGTATCTTCCCTTTTCCTTCCAAAGACAATCACTCTTTTCAGAATAACTGAAGCACATACGTAGGTACGCAGGCATGGACGTGGGTCTACGCACACAGAGAAAGATGGTTCCTCTGCTACGTTCTTTGAAACACGACCACTGATGACTTATGCCTAACACACCCAAAATAAATAATAATTTTGGAAGTAGAAAAACCTTCTAAATTTACATTGTTGAACATTCTCATTTTGCAAATGATGTAGGGGAGGCCTGATATAAATTTATTCTGAAGAATTTACATTCCTCCAGAAATTTGAGACCAGATTAGCAACACCTTCTGTGATATCTTATGGTGGAATTACCAAAATCTCTGAGCTCAGACCAGCCTGGGTACAAATCTCACCTCCACTCTGGCAATGCTAGGCAAGTTCATCTCTCAACCTCCACTTTGCTATTTGCAAAAGGGAGATAGAAAGAGCTGAATGGTCTGGAATACACTACCGTGAATGAGGAGTTTCTTCTGATTTTCTCTGATCTGCTTAAAAGCATAGCCTCCCAAATGAATCCCAATGTCAAGCCAGGTGCCATGGTCTGTAATCCCAACTACCCAAGGCAAAGAGAAACCCAAATTTGGAACCAGCCTGGGCAACCTAGTGAGACACTGTCACAAAATGAGACAAAAAAGGGATGTAGCTCAGTGGTGGAGTGGTGGAGCTTAGCATATATGAGGCCCCAAGTTCAATCTTCAGTAGTGAAAAAAGAAGTGTTCAAATGTCATAAGTCACCTCCCAGGACTTTCATAACCAGGAAAGCTTGAATCAACACCAGAGAGCAGGAAAAGAAATAACCTAAATAGACTTTGTCACAAGACTGTCCTATCTCCCATCTATTCTCCCAAGTGCCTGTTTATCTTTCCTCAAAGTCATTTGTTTTCCCGTAACTAGCCCTCTCCTTCTCTCCTTCACCTGGTAGACTCAAATTCTAAGCACTTTCTTGAGTCATATTTTTTCATGAAATTTCACATACATATGTGAACAAGACTCTTTTATTTCTTGCTAAGTTGTCTTTTGTCAGTTTAATTTGTAGGCCCCTCAAACTGAACCTGAGAGAGTAGAGGAAAAAGGTTTACCTCTCCGGCAGTGAAAATAAGAATTAATTAATTGGAGTGATTGAGGCACTGTTGTAAGCCCACTGAGTGTATTAATTCATTTAATTCTGTGCCCTTACATTATCTCTATTTTAGAGATATAGAAACTGAGGCACAGAGAGGTTAACCAATTTGTTCAAAGTCAGCCATCCAGGAAGTGGTAGAGCCTGGATTTTAACCTAACAGGGTAGCTCCAGAGCCCTTGCACTTCACCATTATATGACAGCAACTGCCTCACATGAACATTCCAAAGATTAGATGAGATAATGTGCATGCAGCACCCCTCCTGGCACAGACAAAGGGCTCCACAAGCTAAGATTCCATTTTTTCTGTTGGGAGATCCTCTGTCAATTGCCATTGATGGACTAGTGTATTTCTCATCCCTAACCTAGGCATTAGGGTAAATCAAGGAATCTAACCTATAAACGAAATAACTACTTTGTGTTTTAATTGGTTATAGCTTAACAATCAGTGTGGAAGGTATTTGGAATTCCAGAAAAAGGAGACAAAGACAAGAAACTCAGAGGATAATAAATTGTCACAATGATCTAGCATCATCCTATGGATATCAACATTCCAGCGATTAAAAAAGGTGTGGACTTTGTTTTGTTTTATTTATTTTCCCACAGAACAGTAATACTTGTCTCCACCCTAATGTAACCTGGACGGCGTATGCCACAAACTCTGATTTCAATCAGAGTCTTGTGATGACAAATCAGGAGGTTCAGTGGAGTCACTTGCAGGTTGTGGTTGCAGAAGAGAACCTACCTCACACTGGGGAGACAGAGGCCTCCAAGTGCAGACGTGATCCAGGAAAGGATGAGGGCATTATTGTAGACCATTCCCTGAAGAGTTCGGCCCAATGTATTGTGGAAGTCACAAAAGCAAGCATCATCAGGAAGGATGTTAAAAACAAAATAGAAAGCACAATCTTAGGCGTGTTCGCACACAGGCACACACATACACTCCCAGACACCAGAATACAGCATGCAGTTCCAGCTGTTGCACTTCAAAAATACCATGGTGAAGCTAGAAGCTGCCCAGAGATAATTTAAAATGACTGAGTTTGGAAAAGAAAAAAAAAGTATGAGTGGTGGGCCAGAGTGTCTAAGATCACAAAGAGTACCAAACTAGTCTATGCAGCTGTGATACAAAGTCCTAGCAAAGTAGACACAGAAGCCCTGGTGAAATTAAAATCAAGGCTTGTAGAAAAATTCATGTTTTTAAGCACTATTCTGCATGGCAAGTGATAAACCAGAAAACGTCTAGAGTTGCGGATCCATTATAGTTTATAGTATCATTACATCTACATTATATACACAGACTTTTGATGTCTGTGTTATGGAAGATATTTAGCAAGATCCATTTCATATTGTTCCTTGAGAACACTGAGAGATGAGATGCTGGATTAAATTAACTACAAGTTTGATACACATGGCAGAGCTGGTAATTCCATAACTGGACAATCAAAAGAATTACCTGGAGATCTTTTACAAAACAAACAAACAGATTGCTGGGCCTCGTTTCCAATAATCTGACTCAGTAGGTCTGTGACTTAGCAACCCTGAGAGAAAGTCATTTCCATAGATCAATTTGGATTATAATATGATCATATGGACTTCAATCATGTTCCACCCCCAAACTAGTACTGATACCAGAAAATGAGGCATGTTGGGGCCTGACCAGGGTCTTATACTGTTTCCAATAGTGGGAATAGAGTTTTCCCCAGAAAAGAAAATTATTGAATCAATAACTTGAGTGAATCAATCTCAAACATAACATTTTCTCCAATAAAATGAAAAGTTCATTTTTTTTAAAGAAAAACTGTTTTATGGATCAACCTAAGAGAATATTTTGATGGCGTTGCAATATTGTTATCAGCAACAGACTATCTTTTGATTTATCTCAGTATATCTACTACCCCTTTTTGGCCATTCTAGGGATGGGGTACACTACTACTGAGCTACACCCCCAGCTCTTTTTTCTTCTTCTTCTTCTTTTTTAAGACAGGGTCTCACTAAGTTGCCCAGACTCAGACAGCCTCTGGGGTTATAGGTCTGCTCCGCTGGACCACTGTGCCTAACCTCACTATTACCCCTTCTCCTTCTCCTTTTCTCCTTTTCTCCTTCTCTTTCCCCTTCCTCTTCCCCTTCTCCTTCTCCTCTCCTTTTCTCCTTCTTTTTTTTTTTTTATACTAAGGATTGAACCTGGGGTACTTAACCACTGAGCCACAGTCCCAGCCCATTTTTATTTTTTATTTTGAGATTTGGTTTCACTTAAATCCTGCTGTAATGTCCTTGCTAAGTTGTTGAGGCTAGCCTCAAACTTGCAATCCTCCTGCCTCAGGTTCCTGAGCCATGAGGATTATAGGCGTGAGGCACTATTATTTTGTGCAGTCCACATTCAAACATCTTCCATGTAAGATGTGACAAGCTGTATTTTCTAACTGCTCTTTCAGAGTCCTGTCCCTCCACCATTAAAAGTGTATGTTTATGTCTCCTCTCCTTGAACTTTTGTAAAGAAGTGACTTCTGAGCCCAGGTCATAAAAGTCAAAACAACTTCCACCTGGTACTGTCACTGGGATTTCATCCATGGAATCCAGCCATGTACTCTGAGGAAATTTAGGCCACATGGAGAAGAACCAAAGTCCTGGGCCCTAACCCTGTTGAGCCCTTGTGGTCAGCCAAGGAAGGCAGAAAGGGATCTTAGAAGTGGCTCCTTGAGGCTGGAGAGGTGGCTCAGCTGTTACAGCACTTGCCTGGCATGCACAAGGATGCGGGTTCAAACCCCAGTACCATGTACAAAACGAGGGCCACATGAAAAACTAAATAAAACTGATTCTCTCTTTCTCTTTCTCTCTCCTTCCCTCTCTCTCTCTCTCTCTTTAAAAACAAACAAAAAAAAAAAACAAACAAATAAAGAAGTGAGTACTCCGGCCTGAAGTTGAACTGCCCCAAGCAATATTGCACTAAACAGAGGTGGGCTTTCCCCAGGAGGCCTTGCCCAGACGTAGGAAACACTGAATGATCATTGTTTGACGCCACTAACTTTGGGGTAATTTGTTATACAGCAATAAATAAGTGGAACATAAGGTAAAGAGACAAGGCATTTCTGCTGCAATGTCCTGGGAGCTATGTACTCCCAAAGATTCCTTTCTGACTATCCCTTCTTTCTTTCCTTTTTCTCCTGTTAGTGTTTGTAACAGAAATTAAACTACATCTGATAAAAATAATAAATGGGGTGTAACTTACTGGTAGAGCTCTTGCCTACTATGTACATGGCTCTGGGTTCAGTCCCCAAGACCACACACACACACACACACACACACAAGTTAATGTAATAAGTTCTTAAATTTTCTCCAGAAGCAGGTAGGAGGTGATTCTAGTGAAAGAGCAACCTTTTTCAAATTTGCTTTGTGTCTTTTAGATTCTCTGCATCAAATAGTGTACTGTTCTTGCCAGGTACAGTGGTGCACAACTATAATCCCAGTGGTTTGGAAGGCTGAGGCAGAAGGATCACAAGTTTCAAGCCAGCTTCAACAAATTTGCAAGGCCTTAAGCAACCTAGTGAGATTTTGTCTCAAAATAAAAAATAAAAAATGGGCTGGGGCCAGGGGTGGCGCTGGAGTAGTGGGTCAGTGGTTATATCATTTGCCTGGCATGCGTGATGACTCAGGTTCGAACCCCAGCACCAAGTACACATGAAATGTGGGAGCAATAAAAGCCACAAGAAAAAAAATAAAATTGATTCTCTCTCTCTCTCTCTCTCTCAATGTCGCTCTTTCTTTAAAAAAAAAAATTTAAAAATTGGGCTAAGGATGTAACTCAGTGGTTAAGGGCTCAATCCTTGTTATAGGAGAAAAAAAATGTACTGTTCATTTTTTCCTGTGTGTGTTTGAGTTCATTTTTGGAGGAATGCTGGTTTGGAATGTTCCCAGTCCACCAGTACATCACTAATAAGCAATGGTTGCTTTGGGGGATTTTTTTTTTTTTTTGTACTGAAGATTTAACTCACAGGTGCTTTACTGCTGAGCCACATCCCCAGCCCCACATCCCCAGCCTTTTTTATTTTTTATTTTGAGACAGGATTTTGGTAAGTTGTTGAGGGCCTCGCTAAGTTGCTGAGACTGCTCTCTAACTTGCAATCCTCCTGGCTCAGCCTCCGAGTCACTGGAATTATAGGCATCACCACCCTACCCGCAGTATACAACTTCTTCAGCGGTATTTTCCACAAGTAGAGAAGTGGGTAGGTCAAACTGCATATATGGGGCAATTAATTCTTTCTCATGTAAACATTAAAAGGTAGGATCTAAAATGTTAGTTGGATAATTTAAGCCAAGAGGGACATACAGAATGTGTCCCTCAAGGGTTCCTCTTTGATTTGGGGCACTAGCAAAAAGACTTAAGTAGTTATATCTTGAAGCATGACATGGCCCCAGCCTTTGAGGGCTCTGGCTGCCCTTTATTTTCACCTTATTTCATTGAACCAGTGCAACACACATCAAGGCCTGGATAAATATTTGTGAACTCTTTGAACTTTGTTCTGTGCCCTTAAATCCTCTTAAGAAATCAATTTTGGACTTAAAAGAAGTTTGAAGTTTCATTCACCAAAACTGGCTGATTAAAAGCCAATTGCAAAGTGAGTAATGAGGACATAGGGGAGTAAGGGCATTTGAAAGCTTTGCAAGATCTTTTGGAAAACAATTATGGCTATGTGAATTTGGCTATACAGCTGTGTGAACATGGCTGTGTAAATTTACATCCAAAGCAATCCTTGTGTAGCAGTTTAAGGTCTGCTGACTCACTTTCTAAGGAGGATTTCTCTAAGATTTTTGCCTTACAGGTAGCTACCACGCAATCTGCCCTCCCTATGTCCTCTTACCTCACTTCCCTCCCCCATCCTTCTCTGGCCCATCTCCCTATCCCCGATTTCCTCTGGAGGGATCTGAGTGTGGAAGTGAGCTCCTTTTGGGAGACTTTCTTGTGTAATTCTGAAAGGGCAGTGTGAGCAAGAGGCATGGCCGGGCCCCATATCTGCTTGCCAGGTTAGAGGTCCATAGGAAAATCTGTTTTGAAATTCATGTGCTAATGGGCTCCAAAACAGGCAACTTCTCTGTGGATAGGGAGAATAGAAGCTTCCAGATGAACTGACACCTGGCACACCAGGTTGGGACCTTTTCATGATTTGACAGTTGAATTCAGGTTTAATTTGGCAGGTCATTTATTTCTGCTTTCCCCATTTCCTCAGTCATAAAATGGGAACACCACTTCCCAGCCAACATCATGGGATTTTACAAAGAGGAGCAAATACGGATGACAAGCAATTTGCAGCAGAAAGAACTAGTGGTTCAAAGCTCAGTCCCCAATAGCAGTGGACAGTGAATAGACACACCTCCCTAACAGTATATATTAGGTGCTCTGTATGGGTGGGCTTTAAGGATTACTGGCCGTTTTGGAAAATAAGGATAATAATGGGACCTCTCTAAGAGCTTTTTTGAGGATCAGGTGAGATAATATTGTCCACAAACTACAGTATCTGGTGCCCATAATAAATGTTATTTGCTTCATCTACTCAGCACCTCATTTTATCATTTTGCGTTACAATCCATGATCAGAAGAGGCTAGAATTATAAGAGAATCCTAGAATTGAGAGATAAACACTTTACCCATTTTACAGAAAGGAACAAGAAAAGAAAGAAAAAAAAAAAAAAAAGAAAGAAAACTCAATGAGACCGGGTATCTTACCCAGAGCTACCTCATTCATTAGTGAGAGAGTAGGATTACAGCTCAATTCTTCTCTTTGTACCATCAGGGGAAAACTCCATTTTCATTCCTTTGAAGACTGTGTTGGTATCTTTATCCCCAGATAACCCCTTCCTCGTTCCAATTTTAACCCTAAGACCAGTTTGTAGCATTAATTTCCACATGCCATAAGTCTCCTGCAGCCCCCACAAACCTGCAGACAAACTCTTCTCCCCAAGTGTCCCCCAGGCCCCTGCAGAAGGCCAGGAAAAGCAGCGCCTTCTGAGACCTGCAGAAGCCTCCATGGGGACAGCAGGTGAGGAGGGAGGCCGCTCAGCTGCAGCTGCTGGCAAAGGTTGCCCTAGTAACCGTGCAGGCTCCATTCAAGAAGCCAGCCCAACTCCAAGATGCAAAATGATCGTCTTCATGCTGATCCTGCAGCACAAAAGAACCAGAGGAGCCCTGGTATGCCCAGGAGAAAGGCACACACAGGGCGAGATGGGGGCCCATGCTGTCAATTACAACCTCCACCTTTCAGAGAAGGAAAAGAGAATAGCTCTTTGAATCTTCTGGCCTATGCGAATCATAAAAACCACCCTTTTAACACCAGTCCTTTGGTGGGAAGAGAGGGAAACAGGCTCCCCTCTGTTCACCAGCTTATGAAACAATATGCCATGAGAGAGGGGAGAAACCCCAAACATTGCAACTTTATGGGGCCCCTAAACTCTTCTTGTTCCCACTCCTTTATTCAGACTGGTGACAAAGACCATTTGCTCCCAATTTATTGGAAACTTTTTTTTTCACAGCTTGAGCTGCTTAAATGCTAAGAGCTCCCTCTCCCCAAATTGCCCTCAGACACTTGCTGAAAGGGCCAGGCTCAATTATGTGCCTCCACAGGTTCAGCTCACACTGTGACCCTGCATGGCTTCCTGCTATTCATATGTGTTACTTCCCCTTTGTGGTAATGGCTTGTGGCATTTGGCCAGAAAACATTATTAATTTCAGAAGTGGACTGACAAACAACAAACCCACGGTGAAACGAGAGGAAGTGCTGAGAAGGCCAGCTGTGGGCTTGAGCCCAGCAGTACAAACTCAAACGTATGCAGGCGAAGGGGAAAGAAAAGATAATCCACGAAGAGGAAATGTACTAAAATTATCCACAGCCCATATTAAAAAAAAAAAAAAGGAAAAGAAAAGAGAAAAAGAAATCAGAGAAAAGAAAGGGGAGAAAAAGCAACCAGCTACTTCAGCTGCAGCTGGACAGGAAATTGCTAACGCTGCTTGCAAATCCCTACTTTGAACCGGCAGTTTAGGGAATGCCAGGAGCGGAAACTGTTCAGAACTGGATTAACATGAGCCAAATTGAACTGCAATCCACTTCTCCTTTCTGTGCTCCTGCTGACTTGGGACACCCAAATAAGAGACTGGCTTGGTTGTTTTTCTGCAGTGTCTGTTTGCTTTTTTATATTTAGTTGCTCAATATCACCCTGGGCAGCTTCATGCAATTATTATAGAATAAGGATCACTTGCCTCCTAATACATAGACTATCAAGACAGTTCAACTAACATATCACTTGTACTGTTTGGGTGAAAAGCTCATCTTCTCCCGATAAAGGAAGGAACTGATAAAGGAAGGAACTATGCTTATGTTGAAAAAGCCCAAAATGTATGCTCTAGTTGTTTTGATTCTGCGTGCTCACCTTTCCTTTATTTTGGTTTGTGTACTTTTTACACTCAGGGTGAGAGATAGGTCTCAAGGATAAAGACAGGATATTAAGCCTTTAGCTTGCAAACTACTGAAAATCATCTCTTCCTAAGGTTCAATGGGGGATTCTGACCTACATTCTAAACCTGTTAAGCACAAAAGCACATTAGAATAGGGACGGCAAAGTTTCATCTAAAATGCCAACATGCAAATTCAAAGCCACATCGAGGCTGTCAGAACACATAATACCACTTGCATGTAAGGCAAAGAAAAGGAGGACTCCCGTCTGCACTTGTCATTCCTAAGCCACATAACTTGCAAAACTGCCAGATAGTAACAGCAACCTGGAAAAATGATTACTAGTACATCCTGATGAGAAAGGGCAGAAGTTATGTGGATATCACCTTGTTATTCTGCTACTAAACTACACGACTATTTATGAATATCCAAATTTTGTAGCTCAGCAAGGTTTATGCTACGGCTTCATTTTTCTTTGGGGACACTAACATCTGTAAGCCTGAACTATACACAGAAAATATATATACATGATACAGTCAATCCACTCTGCCACCTCAATTTGAAGCAAAACATGAATTTCATCAACTGCATCTGAAAAACATTCTAGGAACAGCTTAAAAATAAGATTTTGCCCAGCTATTCATCAGTTCCTGGCTGAAAATTTTCTAAAAATATCACTTCACATGTAGATACACACTCAGTAGCCAAAATAGTTATTTATTAATAATTTAAGGTTTTACATTCTTATAATAAATTCCAGCTCAAAACTTTACATCATGAACATAATGGAGCAAATTAACTCTCCCTTCTTCACAATCTGATGCATTCCACCTATCAAATGGGTACCCATGCTCACACACACGCTTCCAGTTTTACACAAATTTTCTTTTTAAAAAAGGAAAGAAACCAACCCAAAGTATTGCATTTGAGGTGACACTCCCTGAAGAATTTTGTACAGAGGTAATAAACTGTTTAGCACAGCTGAAGTTTAAAAAAAAAAAAAATAAGCCCATGATTTTGGTGTTTGTCCAAGATACCCCCTTTAAGTCAACACAAGCCAAACTATTTACAAAGGTAAGGCATAGTCAAACTACATTAAGAAAGAAAAAAAAATCACAAGGAAGATACATGAAAGACTGAAGACTGCACCATAACAAGGTCTTTGTGATAATAATGTCCATGAAAATGTCATCAAAATTGGTACAATAAAGTCAAGCATGCTGCAAATATACCCTTTGGATTAGAAAAGAGCAAAATATTCCTTTTTTTGTTTTTAAGAAGTGGCATACTGCTCCTCCTCCCTTTGGATGACTTTAAACCCAACAAATTAAAAAAACAAATACAACCCAAACATACACTCTGAAGTGATTTAAGATCAAATATTTACAATAATCAAATGAAGTATCAAATCCCCCCCCCAAACTGATACCACAAATACAGAGCTGAAATTTCTCTTTGGCTCCTCTATATGCAAAGTTGAATCAGTCTTCACTGAAGACAATAATTAGTTCCAGATGCAAAAGGAAACAACAACCATACAAGGCCCTAAGGAACTCATGCTCCTAACCCTACCATTTGGTCCTACCCTATATACCTGGAAGTCCTCAAATTCCAGTCCCTGCATGGGTAGGCTGTACACTTGGGTGCAGAGCAAATCTACTGCCTGTATCTAGACAGCAAGTCCTGTTCTTCTAAAGAGAATGGAGCAAATCTCTCCCTTTGTAATAACCAATTCCACACTTGGTAACCTTGTCTAATACAGACAGCTGGTGACATTTTGACACCTGGGGCCACACACAAAGAAAGCAGCCCAGCTGACGCTGCCAAGAGAAACTGCAGAAGGAACGGACACATCCCAGCAAGATGTGTGGGGTCTTTCACGTGGATTGCAGGGAGTCCACTTGGTAGACATTCTGGCTGGAGGGGGTGGTAAAATACAGCTGCTGTGCTGGAACCCGGTTGTCACAAGGGCTGCTGAGTCCTAGTGTCCTCTCGAAGTCTAGCAACTGACCCATGAAGTTGAAGTTAGGAGAGATGTTGGATTTCTTCATCTTCACAATGTCATAAGCATCGTTCATGGACAGATTGAGCTTCTGCATAAGGTAAGCCACAGTCACAGTGACTGAACGGCTAATGCCAGCCAAGCAATGCACCAAGACACCACAGTTTTTGCCCCGAGCTTCATCTGTGAACACAAAAAGAATAGCAAGATTTTCAGCAGGTTGAACACCACCCTTTGTGAGTATCCATCAACAAAAAAAAAAGATACAAAACAATCGTGTGTGGAAGTTGAGCCCTGCAGGCAACAGAAAATGTATTACTGAGATAAACATGTACACTGAACACAATTACATATTTCAGATATTTTCTGAAAAGAGAGCTTTTGTATTAAGTTTCTACCAACAAAAAACTCCTTAATGTGTGCATTCTTTGCCTCAGCATGTGAATACCAGAAACCCTGCAATATGGTTGTGAATGCCTTTTATACAGACAAGCAGACTGCAAGGGTCTATTAAATTATTCCCCAACTGTTGTGCAGCTAACAATGGAGGTATTCAGGCATTTTAAAAGAGAGAGGGAAGTCACAGGGGACAGCCCATTAGGAAGAACAGGATGTGGACATGGCCTGAAAATGAGTTCCTTTGTAATAGGAAATGCACTACAATGCCTGGAGATTCACTTCTCCCAGGCTTCCAGCCCACAGTTCTTCCTGCCGGGATCAGGTTACCCACACTGTCTCACTGTTACCAGTATCACAATATCACTCAACTGGATAACATTTAGCATTCATAGGGCTTTCAAACAGCTACCTAGGTGTCCTAAAATAACTCTTAGGTTTTTTAAAATTACAAAGCAGTGCTAAAATTCCTGTTTACGGTGAATATTCTATCTAGTCTTCTGCACCACCTCAGTTCAAAGACTGGGAGAAATCTGTTGTCTAATTATGAACGACCTCCTTTTAAAAGACTGAATTGAAAGATTCAGGAAACAGTAATTCAGATAGAACTGAGGTCTGCCGACAAGTTAAAACCCACTTTTTCTCTCCTTAGCAAGTAGTAAGCCAGAATTAAAAACACCCCAGGAATATTAGAGACCTGCCTTCCACAAATTAGTAAGTAGCAAGGACGATTAACAAGTTAAACTCTATGAACGGCAGCGAGTTTTGCATTTAAGTCAAAGCCAAGGCAGTTAATTAGTCTCACCTATGAAAGAAATGGCCTCGGGGAAAAACTGGGACAGGTTTTGGCTCCAGTGATCCGAGATGGGGATTTGCTTGTATTTGAACTCTCCTGCGTTCTCAAAGAGATTGGGCAAATTGGGGGTGACATTCAAGATGTACTTGATGCCGAACTCCTCCAACACGTCCAAGTTGGTAGAGTCCTTGGCACAGCCCAAGTAAAGGAAGGGCAAGATCTCCACGGGGAAGGAAGGCTGGCTGTTGGACAGCGGGCTGCCGTCCGAGTCCGTTGCACTATTGGGATCTCGGTCGAGGTCAGACTCAATGTCCGAGGAAGAATCGGAGCTGATTCGTAGGCCCCCAAGCCCCAACACAGGCAACGGTGGCGAGCTGCTGCTACACGAGCCGTCTAGATTGGTCTCGCAGTGCAGGGAGAACTCGGCTTGGAACTTACTGAAGCCACCTGCCAGAACGAAAAAGCAATAGTGTAACCCGAGATGCCATAGTAGTTTTCACAGGTTGGGAGAACCGCTGCTGGGTGCAAGAAACATCACAAGCACCCTAAGGACCATCTACACGCAAGTCAGATTTAAGAGAGAACATTTCAGTGTGCACGTTTGGGACTAAAACGAACAGTCCCAGCCTTGTCTCCTGGGGACCCTTATTCTTTTGAATCCGGAAATGCACAAAATGGCAACTTTCCTGGATATTTTAAGAGGCTAGGAGATGCCAATCTGCACTCCCCCCAACAACCACTCTGGTCCTGCACATCTTAATCCAAAATCGGATAGAACAGGAATAGTTGGAGAATACTCTTGAGTAACACAGCGCATAACTCGTTAGAAAGAAACCGCGGGTCCCGGTGGCCGGAAGCAGGATTGCACGCGGGCCGGGTTCTCCCGTGCGGAACGCGAGCGGTTTGTAGCCCTTACCTAGGTGGCGGTCAGCCCTTGCCTAAGTAGCGCGACTCAAGTCCCAGGCAGGCGCAGCAGAATGTTCAGCCTGCGCGCCCAGCCTGCAAGCCGGTAGCCCCCCGCCCAGCACCACGAACTTAACTCCCGGAGCGCGTACCTTCCAGGTAGAATGCACGGCAGCCCTCGTCCTTGAGCTTCTTGAGCAGCAGCCCGAGCACCGACTCGCCGCCCTTGTTCTCGTTCCAGTCGCTGCTGTTCTCGTCGTAGAGCACCACCGTGTCGGTGCCGCAGCGCCTGGTAAAGCGGTCCCGGTCCTCGCCGCGCGTGAAGAGCGCGCGCACCGGCAAGTTGCCCTTCTGCAGGCGCCGCAGCATGATGCCCGGGATCGCCACGTTGATGGCCGACTCGATGTGCGACGACTCGTACAGCTCCTGCGGCCGGCAGTCCATCAGTAGCAGGCGCTCGTTGCCCAGCTCCAGCTGCTCGTTGAGCCACGCCACGGTCTTGCTGATCGCCATTTCCGACGCGAAGGGCACGGGTCTGAGCGTATCTATCATGGGGGTCGAGCTGCGGGAGAGGGCGGGGTGCCTACCGGACGCCCCTCTGGGCTGGCATAGGCCGAGCGCGCTGAGCGAAGCCGCCGCTCTCGGAGCGGATTTTAATTCAGCCTCACCTTTCCAAAGCCGAGGCTAGCGGCTGAAGAGAGCGAGACAGAATTGAAGAGGGCGGTCTCTGTAGCCTGCTGCAGCCGCTGGCTCCTGGGAGTCAATGAATCTCTCTGAATGAAGCTGCCCAGACAGTTTTGTTCCTCCCCAGTGAATGAAATCCAATTAATTCGGACTCCGTGTTACTGAGAGGGGAGGGGGAAAACGTCTAGCAGCTCCTAATCCCTCCCTACAAGGCTGCACCTCAAATCCACCCGAGCGTCTTTCTCCCAGGATTATTCAAGACTAGATTTGCTCTCTGTCCCTAGGACTCAGCCCTCGCACACCCCCAGCGCGAGGCAGCTCCTCAATGGATACAAACAGCGAGCGTCTCAATGGATACATTCTCCCAGCCAGCCAATGAGAGCGCTGCGGAAGGGGCTGTTGCCTTGGGGACGGGCCGGCTGGAACAGGTTGTGTTGATGAATTGTTAATGAGTTTGTCATTCACAAAAACGGAAAGGAATTTCCGCTCCGGATAAGCCCCAGTGCAAACAAGCTGCAACAGCGGGCTCCGCGGGAGGAAGGAGAAAGAAGAGGAGGAGGCGGTGGAGGAGGAGCAGGGCACATAAACCAGGGCACTTCAGTAGTCTCATGTTTCCTTCTGCTGAGAGTTAACACTTCGCGTCGAAACTTTTGCACACAAATGGTGCAATTAGCATGCACAAAAGCCCTTGTATGCGACGCCTGTGCTCTCAAGCTTGCTTTAGGGAAACTTGTGTCGACTTTTTTCCTTTTTATTCCCTTCAAACTCATTTGGACTCAAGTTTGCCTTAGCTCCCCTCCCCCGCCCTCTTTTAGGCGGTGTGTGGCATTTGTTTGCCTATTTTAAAAGCCCAGCTCTGTTTGCTCTGATGTTCTTTTAGCCGCGGCTGTGTTGGGGCTGGTGCACTGCCTGGGCTTTAGTGACCGACGATGTGTTAAATGCTAATCCAACATCTTTCGAAACAAACCAGGATTATGTTGAAACAAAGCAACCAAACGAATGTCTGGTTATCCAGAAAAACGGAAGAAAACTTGCCTCCACGGCGTTCTGTTTTAAACAGTAAGGAGTGCAACAGGGAGAACAGCTCTTTGGGAAGTCCAAAGGTTTTATTCTGCTCTGGCGGTGTGGGACTTTAAGAGCTATTGTTCCAGGGATCCAAGTCACCAAACCCATTGCCCCGCCGCAGTCGCGCGATGAGGGAGGGAGTCGTGCTCTCTAACGATTTCTGGGCAAGGACCTCGGCTTCTGGCGGAGGAGCCGGTCTAGCAGGGTTGCCTGGGTTAGGTGCGCTGAGACGTGCGGAGCACATCCAACCGTCCCCGCCAACCGCGAGGCATTGGGCAGTCATCCGGCAAAGTCAGCAGGCTAAGGGTGCTAAGTAGGTGGGTTCCGCGATAGCTACTGTAGATGGGCATCTCAGGGGGGCGCCTCCTAACGCTGTCCCACCACTGCCCGCTTCCCGGTCCCTCACCAGCGCACTCCAGGAGTAGCAGCCGCGCTTGCGCGCTGCTCGCGCTGCTCGGCTTGCCACCGCCCCACTGCCCCCGCCTCCTCTCTAGGGTGTGGGGAGAGGCGGAAGACTTAGCCGTGCACGACCTGGGGGGACGCGTGCAGGGCTGAGGACAGAACTCTGCATTCGGTGGAGACCAGGGACTGGGTAGGGGGGTGAGAAAGAGACTCTATCGGGATCCCCTGATTCTCAAGTAATGTGGGGAGTCGTAGGGACCGTCTCTGCTACTCTGAGCGGCCCGCAGGTAACTTGGGGAGGTGCTACTACCCTCAGCCGAGGCGCCGGGGAGCTAGGCTGGCGGACAGGAGCCGGATGGAGGCGTGGCCGGGCGGGGGCCGCGGTGGCCGAGTCGCTTTCCCCGCGCGCCGAGCTCTATTGTTATATAAAAGTGCCGAGGCCTGCCCCTCCCGAGCGGAAAACCACCTGTGCACGGCGGACGGGAGCAGAGGGGCGGTAGGGCTGTGGCCGGAAGACGCGTGTCCTAATCCGGTCTCCCCTCCCTAACCCCGGGCGGAAAAGAGGCTGCGCTTTGTCCCACCGCTGCCTGGGAGGCGGAAACGGGTGTAGCGGCCCGCAGCTCCTGGAGCTTTGCACCCTGCACTAGGCGCCCTCTGCGATCATAATGAGAGTGCCTGAGGTCACGGGGTCTCCCCTGGCCGGACGCCCCGCACCCACAAACTGCCCGCGGACGCCCCCGCTGCAATTTGCATTTTCAATCACCCACCTCTTCCCTGATTTGGGAAATGGGGGCTAAAAAAGGCGGCTGCGAGGCTAAAGTTGCCAATTTTGGAGCTCCGCTGCAGGCAGGCCGCCTCTGAGGGAGCGTGTTTGGCGCAGGTGGGGGTTGCGGTCTTTCTCCGCGCCTTTTTTGGGCAGCCCTCGGGACGAAACGCCCTTATTTCACTGGATAGCTTCCATTTCCAGTGGGGGCGGCTGCACGAGCTCAGGCCCTCCGCTCGGCATCTTTCGGTGTTTGATACAGGTTCCCACCCCTGGACGCTGTCGGTATTTAGGTCTGGGGGCTGGGCGGTGGGAGGCAAGATGCCCTGCAGCGGAAGTGAGAAGAGATAGCCTTTCAACCCAGGACGAGAGGAGGGAAGTTGGGTTTCTGCCTCCCTATTTTTATAGTATGGTTACCTGATTGCGAGCATGGATTTGGGAGGATAATTTCAACACTTGACAAACCCCAAGAGGAGGAAAACATTTAGTTTTACCTATGCCTCTGAACCCAATGGCAACGGGAACATAGGCCCTTCCAGGCACATTTTATTAAATGGCATTCGGATCGTTTGGTGCTAAGTGTGACACCAAACATTCAAACCGGGGCGACCCCGGTTTGAATCCCACCTCCCAGAAGTGCGACCTTGGTTAAATCATCTGTTTTAAATTAGTCTTACGCTTTGATGTACGTTTATCTTTTTTATTTTGTACTGTGCAGTGAAATACCCTAAGATGGTGGTGGTGTGCCCTTAACTGTCGATTTTTTTTTATTATTATTATTCTGAACGAAGAACCTGCAAAGTGGCCTGGGTCTTTCTGTCCCAAAGATGCCCTTTGAGGCATGCCTGACAAGTCCCACTCACCTCCAGTAAATCTGAGGGACTACTCTATTCAGTTTAATGCATTACAGTTTACGTGTCAAGCAAAGTAGGAACTTTCCTAGACCAGGCTTAAAATTTCTTAGCAAAGTTAAGAGTGGACCTAGCAACATTTCTAAACTAAAATAGTGTGAGTTGGACAATTGCTACAGGGGAGGCACAACCCTATTTCTGTGTTTATATGCATACATTGGCCAGTCTTCAGAAAACCCATGTAAATTATCCCCATTCATGGAGATGAAGGAATTTGCCTGAGGTTACACAGTAGCAAAGGTTGGGGAAGTATTTGAAATCAGCCCCTTTATAGACCCAAAAGTGTAGTAGGTACACAGATCACAGAGGTGTTATCAACCCCTCACCACTTTCCTGTGCTGCAAAAATGTAAAGGATTTCAAGGACTGCATTTTGAATTTTGACTGCCTGGCTTTTTTAAGCCTCGATACTCTGTTGCACCCACCCCACAGATGTCAAGGATAGAAAGTTAGGCTTCTCTTCTATTCTTTTTGTCCACCAGTAGCTTTCCTCCACTGCACACAGCTCTTCATTAGTCAGCCATTCACTAAATAAAGCAAATCCTGATCGTTCCTTAAGATTATGTCCTAGATTTAGTTCACAACTACCTGATCTGGTGATGCATGGGCCTGGGTTCACATCCTCTCTCATGTCACTTGCTGGTGGTCTGACAGAGCCTCTCTGGGCTTCACATCTTTAATACCTTCATGCACTCATTTATTCTAGGTTCTAGGAAAGCATCAGGGAATAAAACAAGATTAAGTTGCCTTCCTGGAACTTACATTCTAGTAAGGACAGACAGTAAACTAATTCATTACATGATATGTTAGCAAGTGAAAGGCTTCAGAGAAAAATTAAGCAAGGAGGGGAAATGAGAAATGTGTAAAACTGGGGAATATGTATATCTACCCCAAAGGACAGGATTAGAAATGACCACAGTGATACTCCAAAAGCATAGGATACAAATGGTGACTGCTTCATTCCTGCATGAAGCTGACTTGCTGGTGATCCTGCCTCGAATTGTCACCATCCTGGCGCTTCTGGACTGGCTTCCACTATAAGCTTTCTTTTTTTTTTTTTTTTAGAAGAATATAGAAATATATTGAGGGGGAAACATTATCAATCAATGGATATAAACTTTGTTATCGAGGAGAAAAGCCAGATCATGGATAACCACCTTGATTTACCTTTTGCAGTTGCCCCCAGAAGAACTCATGCGTTAAATGGGTAGTTCGTGGAGGAATGACATCGGCTTCTGGGATGGTTCCCCCATCTTCCCAATCTCCAGACTCCTATGAGTTCTTCATATACCCTCCCCCCTCCCGATCCCCCTCCCTGCACCTCCAAGTATCCAATAGAGCCATCCCCCTAATACTCTGAAATTCATTCAATTTGCAGTTTTGCTAGGTTAGCTGTCAGCCCTACTGCTACCCCAAATATGTTAGCATCAACAGATGAGAGAAACCATTCGGCCCTTGAGTCTGAGATTGGGAGACTTCACTAAGCATAATTCTATCCATCTCCATCCATTGGATTTCAAAAGACATCATATCGTGCTCTCTAATGGCCGAGTAGTATTCCATAGTATATATGTACCAAAGCTTTTGTATACGCTCATCAACTGAGGGGCATCTGGGTTGGTTCCATACGATAAGCTTTCTTAAGAGATGAGCATGCAGGCTGGAGCGGTGGCTCAGTGGTTTTAGCGCTTGCCTGGCAAGCACGAGGACCTGGGTTCAAACCCCAGCACCACTTACACAACTAAGTGTTGGAGCAGCAAAGGCCATGTGAAAAACTAAATAGTTTCTCTCTTTCTCTCTCTCACTGTCCCCTCTCTTTAAAAAAAGAGAGAGAGAGAGAGAGATGAGCATGCTAGCAATGCGAAGAAGACCCTCAGGCTTCCTTAATTTCAAGGCCTTGGTCCCCCTGTAGGGTGTCATTCATGTTTGTGGGGCTGCATTTAAAGGTTGAAGAATACAGCAGGTCATCTTAAATGCATGGTTTCGTGGACCCTAATTTCTTTGTGTTGCATGTGTGTGCATGCATGGAGTATCTGAATTTTAATTCCTCCTGGTGTTCTGCACCCCACCCCACCCCCAAAAGCTTGAACGTTATTAATAAGCCTTTTGAGTATGAATTTCCACTGGAGCAGCAGTCCAAGTTTGCAGGAATTTTTGTGAGTTTAAGGGTACAGGGATTTACAGGACCCACATGAGTTAGCATGACCTTTAATCTTCTTGGAGTAATCTCTCTGAATACAATGACATTTATTAACACATCATGTGAAAATAGTTAAACAGATTTTCAGCAAATAAGAAAGGGTGTTTTGGAAGTTCTGACTTCAAAAGTAGTCTTATAGCATATTCCAAGATTGGAGGTCCCAGGGAGGGCCCGCAAAGTGACCATCAGTGGCTTTCAAAGCAACTGAACCTCAGCGCCAAATTTAACACTATTTAAAGGGATACCGTTTAAAATAGTCTGACTTAAAGGTACATAGAGTATACCAATTTTACCCTGAGGTCTCTTGACACGATGTCTTTGCCACAAAAGATACCAAGAAATCAGAATGGCAGGAACTGAGGAACCCAGGAAGCCTGGGGGACTGAAAATAGGAAATACTGATTACATATGTTAATAGGCTGTGCACAGAGAAAAATCCAGAGTTTCAAATAGCCCCCAGTTAAAGTAGCAGGAGAGCAGTCCTTCAGAACTGCAGATCCTGCTTTGAAATCAAAATGCTTCTCCCATAGAAGTTCCATGCATCTTGGTGAGGAGCTGCAGGGTCTTTCTGAACACAAGTTATGGTTTCAACCTGAACAGTGGAGGGGTGGGCAGAAAGATAGGTTAAACTGAAGGGAAGAGGTAGCTGCTAAACTGTGCCAGAGTCACCCATCCATAGGCACATCTAAGAGAGTGCTCAGAACTTTCCTATAAACAGGATGGCACTTTGCCACCTTCCTTGGATGAAGAAAAACAAACTCCTATATTGTGAAATTCAGACCTTAGCCAATTTGACTACACTTTTAAAAGAAATGGCCATTGTCAGCTGTCTTACATTTCTGTTTTCCATCCCTTGATGCAATGCTGATTTACATTCAAGATCACATAGACACTTATTCCAGAATATGCTTTTGAATCTGGACAGTCTCTTGCAAGGAAGCTCATTTAAAGATAATGTTAACTTCTTATTTCAGATGTTCTAGTCCATTCCTTCCATTGGGAAAACATTCATACATTCTTTCCTTTTGTATTTTTTTTTCACAAAGTAGGAAATGTCTGTTTAAATGTATATGTAAGAAATCATCAGGACGGTGACATTTTTCCAGTACAGCTGAGATTATTTGCTCTGTATTTATTTTGGAAGAGTACCTTTTCCCATTATCTTATTTCTGAAGCCCCAGCTATGGTCCTTAGAAATGTGTGGCCTACACTGCTTTCCCAGGGGATAAGGGACTTTGTATGTAGTCATCTTTGCAAAGCCTTCCCTGGTCATGTACCATGTGTGTGGTGTCCCGGGCATTAGCCGTGCTACTTCTACACGCTGTATATTTGCTTCGTGCCCCCTTGTGTGCATCACAGAAAAATCTGGTAACTTTTCTTCTATTCCTTTTTTTTTAATAGTCATGAGCAGTACATATAGCTATTGTGTAAGAGAACTAGTTATTTTTCTAAGTAATGTTTTTCTACCACCCTATCTTTGTCTCAATAGTCAGTAGAAATGACTGTCCAAAAAATGAAAAGTGCTTTAGCTCAGTTTCTCAAACTTAACTCACAGATCCCCCAAGAATATATTGGGGGAATCCCAGGAACCCCAAGACTTCAGTCTGAGCAACATTGCTTTAGGCCATTGGTGGATTAATTACAAAAGTTATATCTTGATATATCATGCACATAGCGATGTTATGAATATTATGGTTAGAATTTATTCAACCAGCCTTATATATGTTAACTCTATCATGATAACTGTGCGGAGTGGCTTTACATTACTGTAGTTTTACAGTGGAGAAGACCTCTACTCAAAGGTCAGCTAGTTATGCAGGTATCCGAACTCCTACCTCAATCCTTTTAAAGACTTTTTAGTACATACTGCACTCTATAATAGTCCTAAAGCATGCATTTTCCTGCCAACAAAGAATTTAACCTGTTATACAAAGGGAGCTTCTATATAATTCGTTAAATTTCATCTTGCTAATCAAGACTGGGCATTCCAGAGTTATACTAACCTGCATTCTAATCATGGCTCACCTACTTTGTACTGAATGACCCTGAGGGAAATCACTTAATCTCCCTGTGACTTAGTTTCCTCATCCATAATATGGAAATACAATTCCATGAACTATTGGCAGTTAATGTTATATTTGTAAAGTGATAGGAACAGTCCTAAAATAATAACTCATTGATTGCTAACTGTTTTCACTGATAACACACGTAGCTGTTACTACATGTTTATAAACCTTGCTGGAAAAGATTATATAATGAAAACCACTAGTGTCAATTTAGTTCTTGGGAATAGAAAATCAATCGACATAAAATTTGGGGGAAAGAAAAAACAGGTTCAGTTCTTTATTACCATCTCTCTTAGTTGCTGAGGTGAGCAGACCAGAAATCAAGGTTTCTCAGTGGGGATAATTTGAGGACAATGAGAGTGCTGATTGTGCCCAAAGATTTGCCATCAGTCTAGGACTCACTTGTTGAAGTAGCAGGCACTGTTCCCTCCTCTGTCATTGCTGGTTCAGAGCTGTTTTTGTGGACTACATGTTCTGTAAGAGGGGAATTGAAAATCTGCACCGAGCCAAGTATCCATCTTCTCTTAGTGATCTGGATTTGCCATTGCTGATGGGAGCACACACTGATACTGTAGTTCTGCCTATAAGAAATCTCACCCTCTGGGAATTTCCTTTTTCCCTCTGACTTCATGCCCTTCATGAGCTTTTCAGATGGGGGTCAGGAGGGAGGAATCAGTTCAGAGCGGGATATGAGAACCACCCTCCAATAACTGGAAGGAATCCACCATTGGTGGGTGATTGGCTATTGGAAGCCATGATGTAGAAGTATACCCAGTCTCTGGTACACAGATCACCTGCTTAGCATGGTTTCTATAGTAATTTTTACATGTGCGATTCCAAGATTTATTCGTTCACTTGTTTGTTTTTGGGGTGTGTGTGTTATTTGCTTTGTTTTGTTTTTCTTTTGTGGTACTGGGTATTGAACCTAGGGGATAGTCTACCACTTAGCTACATTTCCAACTTTTTTTTTTTTTTTGAGATATGATTTCACTGAGTGCCCAGACTAACTTTGAACTTGAGCTCCACCTGCCTTAGCCTCCCAAGTGACTGGGATTACAGGCATATAGGCCACCACACCTGGTTTAGCTGTGATATTCTTTAATGTGAATCCACTTGGAGACCTGAGGGCTTTTTAAATTTAGCATAAAGGATATTAGAAAAAAATACTGTTGTTGACAATAATGTGACCTGACTAGATATAAGAAGGCCCACCTGTGCTTATAACAATGTAGCCTCCAGCCTTGGAGCCTAGAATCCTGTCCCAATGAGACCAAAAGGCTTCCAGTTTTGGCTTTGGAACATTGTTGTATTGCCTTCAGCAGGGCCCTTTGTGCAGTGCTGTTAATCAGAGTACTGAGGGCAGAGAAGCAGTTTCCAAGCCCTACACAGTGTATTGTATATGGCTATACCTATCCTGAAATTTTTTTTCAATGCAATTACATTTTATATTAGATTTACTTTCAAGGTGAGAGTAAGATGGGGTGCAGTATGGGGAGTAACCTAATTCTGGGACCTCTAGCCTCCTGAGTTCAAGGACCCTGAGTTTGATTAGAAGAATCATAGTTATCCTGCAACCAAATCAGCTTAGAAGCAAAGCTTTTGGGAAAAAAAAAGTATAGTTGCCCAAACCCTATCTCTAGTAATTCTGATTAAATTGATCTTAGGCAGATCTTAGACATCAATATTTTTCAAAAGCTCCCTGAAGAATACTAACATGTGGCTTGAACTGAGAATCATCAACTTAGGATTCATGACAATCGTCCTCATCTGTCCCTTGCCCAGGCAGACGTCTCCAGTGAGTGAGCATGAGAGCTTCCCAGCCAAACAGATGGAGCTCAAAATTAAACTGTCTAGGAACACCTGGAGGTACCTGCTTCCAGTACACACAAGAGCTCTAATTCAAAAGGTCTCAGGAGGCCCCTGTATTTTAGTCCAGCAGCCAAGAATGGTTATACAGGTGGCCCACACTTTGAGGAGCTCCAAATGATATCCCTCCCCAACATCAGGATTCCTCACCCATCAGCTCAGGTCAGCAAGTATAGAAATGTTCTTGAGGGTTCACTGAAGAATGAGTCAAATAGCAACCTTTACCCACAAGTGTCTGAAACTCATAACAGGAAAACAATTCTAGACATAACTCATCTGCTTGCCCCTGAAGGTGCAGCTCGGGAAGTGCATACGCTCTGAGTTCATTCAAGAAGCCTGAAACTGGACCCAGATATGCGTTTGGGTTTGAAAGAAAGTCTTTCTCAACAATAGCATCAAGTGTTCATTGAGAACCAAATGCATAACTAGGACTGAAATGACTGCTGGAGCAGATGAAAATGAGTGATTCAGACCCTGCTGTCACAAAAAATGTAAGTCCTGACTGGGGAAGTTAGACACATGCCTGTGTAGCTAGAATGCAACATAATAAATGTGGCAAATGCAATTGAAAGGAAATGCTGTGGGAACAAGAGGAGGAAGTGGTTCATCTACCACGAGATGAAGGGGAAGTGGGGGTGGTGTTGGGAAATGACCCAGCGAAGGCAATATCTAAGTTGGATCACTGTTGGTAAGCAAATTTCTCCCTCTTCCCCACCCCTGAGTGTTAGCTAGCTTTCTGTCACTGTGACAAAATACCTGAGGAAAATCAACTAAAAGGGGGAAGGTTTATTTTGGCTTATGGTTTTGGTCATGATCAGACAGAACATTATGGCAGGAGTGTGTGGCAGAGGAGGATCCCTACCTCAAGGCAGCCAGGAAGAAGAGAGAGAGGGGAAGATGCTGGAATCCTAGTATTCCCTTCAAAAGCACCCAATGACTTAACTCCCTTCCACTAGGCCCTACCTCATAAAGGTTTTACCCTCTCCCAATACTGTGATGGGCTGGAATGCCAAGCCTTCAACTCCTGTACAATAGGAGACATCCAAGATCCAAACCAGTTGTTAATAGTGAGGGACAAAAGAAAGGCACTTTTGGCAAAAGAGGGAGACTTCATGAACCAAGATTTAGAGGGTTGGATGTGTATGGCCATTGGAGTGCAGCTAAGCACTGTGGAGGGCAAAATGTGTAGACAAGGTAATTTAGAGCCCTGGAAATGAATTTTGGATGACACTAAAGAGTTGGGAATCTTTTATTTTTATTTTTTATTTTTTGGCAGTGAGAATTCATCAAAGATGTTTATACAGGAGCGTGGCATGATTTCAGAATCTAATTCTGGTAATGAAGGGGTGGGTAGATTGGAGGAAAGAGAAACTGTGGGTAGGAAAAGCAATTAGGAAGCAAGTACAATTGTCCAGGAAAACAAGGCTACCCCAGCACAGTTGTCCTCTTTCTAAAATAATGTACTCATCAACCGGTTTAGTTTTTGTGCTCTTATTTCTGGGACTAGAAAAGTCATTTAGCCTTTCTGTGACTCAGACTCCCTCCCTCTTAATAGGAGATGACAAAATACTCATCTTACCTCATGCAGAGAGGTACCGAGAGATGTTTGCAATTGCAGCCAAAAAAGAGGGGAAATGTTATTGTAAATGCCATCCCAATAATTCCTCTCAAAGAAACTGCTTTCCCTCCTAATGGTTTATTATAAAATTTTCAAACCTACAGAAAAATTGCAAGTGGGCTAAAAGCATCAAAGCAACTCTTTGGAGGGGAGCTTGAGCAGAAATGCCCAGTACTCACTACCTGGGAAGTGGCATTTCCAATCCCAGAGCCCACTGTCTTTGGGATGGAAGTGCCTATATGACCTGCTCGGTTACAAAGATTGCTCTGTAAAGTGAGCTTTTGTAAAGTGAGGGCTGTTTTCCATCATGAACGAAAGTGTGGGGGTGTTGCTTATGTTATTGCTATTGATGAGCTGAAAGGGCGTGTTATAAGGAGGTTCACACGCAGAGTTGGGCATGATGCTTTCACATTGTACTTTGCCCTTTGAAGCTCAGAGTCTGCTTTCGTGGCCAAGGGCACCTGATCATGCCTTTTCCCTCCACTGGCAGCCCTTTCCCACAACTAGATCTCCATTTCACTGTCCTGGACCACCTTGGAATTTTCTCCTCTATTTTAGAAAAGTATCATCAGTGTCTATTACAAAATATACAACAGACTGAAACTGCTTTAAAGTTTTGCCAGTATAAGCCAGGCACTGCAGTGCATGCACGTAATCCTAGCAACTCAGGACAGAGCCAGGATTGCAAGTTCCAGGACAGCCTCAGCAACTGAGCAAGCCCCTGACTCAAAATAAAAAAGGAAAAGGGCTAGGGTGTATCTCAGTGGTAAAGTGCCCCTGGAGTTCAATCCCTAGTACCTTCCCCTGCCAAAAAAAAAAAAAAAAAAAAAAGTGCTCAATATATTTTCTGAGTTGCTGCAAGATATGCTGAGAGATGAAAAGACAAATCACATGGGCATGCTCTCCTCAGGCACTAGCAGGACTGTGTCTAAAGGAGAAGTTACAAGGGTAGCAGAGCGTGCTGTTAAAACAGCATCAACATTCAGAACCCACAGGGATGGTTGTGTTGGATGACTGATGGAGTCCTTCCCTCCTACCCAGAATGGGATGATTTGACCTTACAGTGGAAATCTCCAAAGTGCTTCATTTTATATATGAAAAAACTAAATGGAATCAGGGCTGGGGGTATAGCTCAGTGATAGAGCACATGCTAGCATGCACAGGACCCTGGGTTCCATCCCCAGCACAAAATGATAGTAAAATAAAATAATGAAATGGATTAGAGGGATATGATTAGGAGATGTGTCAGGGATATATAGAGAAAAGATAATAGATGCTCCTTTGTGAGGTACATTTACATGAGTAACGAATGATTAGTTCTTCCAAATGGAAATATTTGCTCTAGGCAATAAATTATTCTGATTCATTTATTTTGTTACCATGCATTTCTTGGAAAACTTGGTGGTGAATTTTTTTGCAAAGCCATTGGGAGATTACAAAGTACAAAAGAATAAGCCTTTTTAATCTGACCACACTTAGTTCTTCTTCTAAGGACAGTTCAAATGTCATCAATCACATGCTTTCTCCCAGGAGCTTAACAGAGTCTTTTACCTCAAAGAACTGAAGGAGATATTGGCCAAATTATATGGTTATATTCTGTGTATGAACAAATACCTAACAACAAATCCCATCGTTGTGTACAACTCTAATGTACCAATTAAAAAATGTGGAAAAGGAGAACAAGAAAAAAAATAGAAACAAAAAAAATGAGCTGAAGGAAGCCAACTAAGAACATGGCTCCGCTGAAAAGAAGAATCAGTTACAAAGTGAAAGCATATTTATTAATAATGTGCCTTTCTATTTGATAATTCTGACTTCTGATTTTTTGAAAGTAAACTATTTGCTTTTTGTGTGTGTGTGTGTGTGTGTGTGTGATTGTTGTTACCAGGAGATTTGGAACTACAGAATTTAGTTTACCTACAAATTAGATGAAAGCCCCTTTTGAAATATTTTCACATATAATTATTTTTTTCTTCTCTTAAGAGAAGAAAGCCACCAAGCCACTGCTCCTGCTGCCCCTTCTTCTTCTTCTTTTTTTTTTTTTTTTTTAAGAGGGACAGTGAGAGAGAAAGAAAGATAGAATCGATTCTATTCAGTTTTTCATGTGGCCCTCATTGCCCTGATACTTCGCTGTGCACGTGGTGCTGGGGTCTGAACCCCCATCCTCGTGTATGCCAGGCAAGTGCCAAAACAGCGAGCTCCCTGCTCCAGCCCTGATAGTGTAAATTCTTAAATGTGGAAGTGTTTGTCAGTGCGTGTGGGTTTATAATTTCCATAGGTGTCATCCAGGTGCCATTTTCAGAGACTCTACTTTGCATTCCTGCCTGTGATGGATTTCCCCAGACCTTATTGACACAGTGTGCTCAAAGCCCCTTTGCTGACCTGATGGGTGAGTCTTACTATCTCATAGTAACTTCAATTTGCATTTCTCTTATTAAGGGTCAAGTTGACCATTTTCCATGTGGCTAAAGGCTGTTTGAATTTCCTTCCTATGAACTCTTTCCATTCTTCTTCACCCATTTTAAAAGTGGATTGTTCATCTTGTTTATATACCTTGTTTTTCAAATATGATTTTAAGTTCTTTGTATCCAGTGAATTTAAATATCCTTAATCAGTAGTTTCACACAGAAAAAAACGTGGAGCCGCCAGAGCTGCCTGATTGCCTTAAAGCACACATGCTGAAACACGATGCTCTCACGTCTGAACTGTGTTCTTCTCAACACATTCGAAGTCTCAAGTTGTAATGAAAACTGTCCTCATGGGGTAGAAGAGCCCCAGGGTTTTGTTTGTTTTATTTAATCCCAGAAAAGTTATTTGTGGTAAACTCTGTTTCTGGCATAGATCATCTAAGCAAATTTTGTGAGGAATTTTAACTGATTAAAATAACAGCCTTGGGCTTCAGGAATAGCTCAGAGGAAAAGTGTTTGCCTAGCATGCATGAGGCCCTGGGTTCAATCCCCAGCACCAAAAGCAAACAAACAAACAAAGAAATCATTCAGTAGAATTTGAAGGCTATTTTGTTCAAGTGCCATCTCTGTAAAAAGTCATCCTCTGATAAATAATAAAAAGCTTTGGTGGGAGTGGGGGGCAGCCTGGAGATTCCTTTATGGTATCAGTATCACAGTTCCTGCCTTTGCATGAACAGAAAAAGAAAGTGACACTATTAAATACTTGAAAGCCTTTATCCACTCCCCATCCTCCATTAGGAGAGATTATCTGCCCCATTAAAGAAAGAAGTGGAAAAGTGCCTTTGCTTCTTTTTCAGACTGGGGATGGTTTAAAGTGCCTAAATATCACATTGCTCTTGACAGCTGATATTCCTCAGCAAGTGATTCACAGATAACGTATTTTACACAAAATAGAATGTCCTGAATCAAAAGGCTTGTGAACATTAGTTTGAACTGGATTTATCTTAGTACCTATCTGGAATGCTCTGAATGTGAAATGAGTGGTAAGGACATCAAGAACACAGAGGACAGTGACACAGAGCAAGATGGAGATCAGGAAACGAGTTTGTAAACACCTGCAGATAGTATGTCTTCCATGCCAGATGAGGCAGAAGCAGCCAATTCATGAAATAACTGCTAGCATCTAATCATGTTTGATATTGATGTTGTGTTTTGTTGGTGCTGGGGATTGCTCCAGCACAGGGTTTTGCCTGTGCGAGGTTAAACTCAGGAAGGTTAGATGAAAATCAGGGAACATATTCTTAACCCAGAGACACTTCATTCGACCAACTCTAGTTACCCTTCATGGGAATTATAGATCTTCATTCATCCATCTCATTAAGAAGAAAACAGACTGTAGGCCAGAAGCCAAACTGAAGGTATAACAGAGGTTTAAAAAGAAAATTATCTCAGCCAAATTCCCTAGAAAATAAGACCTGAGGCAAATATTATTTGTTAATACTACATTGGGAGGTGCAATCTCCAGGCTATAAAAGCAAGGGAGAGAGGTGAGGCAGGGTGGAAGGAATGCAAATACTGGGTGGTGTGTTAAGGAAGTGGTCATAACTTCACAAGCAACAGTCACTTGCCGGTTCCTGCATGTTGCCTTGAAGCAATCTACTGGGTGGCAAGGGTAGTAAGAAGGGGCAAAGGAGAAACAAAGAGGGATTTTGGTCACCATCTTCTTGATTCAAAATTTAACTTCCCCACACGTTGGGTTGTTACTCAGCCTCTGTGGGAAAGCTAGATTCCATATCTCACTAAACTGCCTGCAAGAGGAGGGAAGGAGGCAGCCATAGCATAAGGTACAAGAGTCTCAGGTGAGACCTGTGTCCTGGAGCCACTGGGGTTCCTGTTGCAGCAGGAGAGTTGTGGTCTTACAGAAGTCCCACCATCTGGGAAGAGGCTGACATAGTCAGGTGGGCCCAGAAGAATCTTGAGAAGCACACAGATTGATCTGCATAGTCATGTCTTAAAATTATGTGGAATAATTTTAAAGCCTTTTAAGATCTAAGAATTAGGGCTTTGTGAAGTTTACTATGAATGACTTTCAAATGGGATCACCAAGTCATAATGGGTATGGAGTGTAAATTCTATCATTAACATGATTTATGATTGCTGAAATATTTTTTTATGATTCTTCAGATTAATTTCTGGGCTAAGTTTACTCATGCTTAATCAGACAATGTTTATTATTACAGGTGATTTTAAAGGAGTATTTAGGGGCTGGATTAGTGGCTCAGTGGTAATGGTACTTGCCTGGCATGTGAGAGGGTGTGGGTTCGAACACCAGCACCACATACACAACAAGGTATCAGAGCAATAAAAGCCACATGAAAAACTAAAATAAAATTGATTCTCTTTTTCTTTCACTGTCCTTCTCTCTCTTTAAAAAGATAAAGGAGTATTCATTAGTAGAAAATGTTCCTAACCATAGTGCTTTATTTCCAAGTTGTATGTAATAACTTGTGCCAAGACATGTATCCCAACTTCATCAAAGCACCCATTGCCCTAAGGAAAAAAATCACCAATACTTATTCTGCATCCTTGTATGCTGTGGTATGGGTCTGGAGGACAGATGGTAGGGAAGAAAAAAAATCAATGAAACAGGGTCTATCAATAAAGCAAGCTTCATATCGTAAAAAATAAATACTTCTATGCATTAGATGATATTTGGAGATTTAAATGAAACTAAAGGAACTGAAAGAAGCCTCCTGAGGAAGTTACAGTCTTTTGAACTTCATGTTCTTTTGGATTCTAGAAATGTATTTCAGTTATTTGGGTGAATCGTGTTGCCTCCATTAGCAGGAAGCCAACTTTGGGGAGCAGCACGTGGACACATGTCTCCAAGGCTGTAGCAGATTATCTTATGTCCTTTCCACACTCCCATCACCAAAAGCTCCAGCAAGAACAGTCTGTTTTCCCGCTTAACCATATTTTTCTCTGCTCCTCACGCTTCTAAGAACATCCCAGCCCCTCATGTGGTCAAGGAGTTTGCACATGAAGTATATTCTCATAGTTACTTCCTATCCTGTAGGAACAAAAACAGACAGCACAAGAAATTCTGTCGCCACTAATTGAAGTAGTTTATCATCTTATCTTTAGATGATCTAGTGTCAAAACTTCAAGGAGAGGATAAATAGCCCAACCTGGGCTGGAGTCTGGAGTTCGGATGTCTAAGATGAATCCGAACGGATGTGGATTTACATGTTAGTACCTGAAAGCGGATGCAGCCCCCACCCTGGAATGAATATGCACTTCCAAAGGACTTGTTTCCAGAGGGTGGTGGAAGGAACAACAGAGACAGCTATGTGCCCACACGCTCAGCCATCTGCTGTTCCAACCACACGTCTCTCCCCCCGTTTCCTGCTCATGATTCATCTATGCTTTTTCTCCCTCTTCAAAGATAACTGTGTAGGCATTTAAGGAGGGGAAAGTCATTAAGAAAAGTGGAATCTGGAGTTATTAGGATGAGGTAGAACAGATTAAACAGTCTGGAATTTCACAAAGCAAACAGTGTAGGTTGCAGACAGGGCTCTTGTCTCTCCTACTGGTGCCTCATTTCAACAGGTTAGCATCCATCACAAACAGGTCACCCAAAAATGCATGTAAACTGAGCACACGAGAAACTAAAGAGCAAAAGAGTAAAGGGTGGAATGATTTTGGATTTTCCAAGTGGAGCCTCTATTGTCACCCACTGTCTTAGAGGACTCATGTCTCTAAGTGCTGCTGACCCCAGTGAATGGGGTCTTTGTGACTTTATCCAAAAAACAGAAGAAAAATCTGCCACTAACCTCATGCTTTTAAAGAAAATTCTGAACAAAAGTCAGAGAAAGTGATTATTGCCAAGTTGCCAATAGAAAGGAACATTGGTGACAATATGCTGTATGGGAAAAACAAGAGTACATCCATGTATGTCCATAAGAAGGTTTTTGGTAAATATTGAATTGCATTTAGTTGGGGCCAAGTAGGCCTCAGTTCAAATCCTGGTTCTGCTTCTAGCTTCTGAGACATTGGATAAGTTGCAAAATCTTTGGAGACCTCAGGTGCCTTATGTATTGTCTGTGAGACAAGGAAACCTACTCCACTAATTGAGAACTAAAGAGGATAATGAATGTAAAGTGCTTTGCGTGGTTCTTGAAACAAGGTAGTTAAATTAGATGAATTTGATTTTGGGATTTTTTGGGTGGTACTGCGATGGAACCCAGGGCCCTGTGCATACTAGACAAGCGCTCTACCACTGAGCTACATCCCAATCCTGCATTTGTCCTTTTTTTCTTCTTTCTTTCTGTTTTCAATTCTTTATCATTTCAGTTCAGTTTCTGCTGCATTCCACAACCTGAGTCTAGCAGGGTAAAGTGCTTAAGGGAGAACTGGGGTCTCTGTCCCAGTCTTTCTTCTTTCATCAGAAGAAAGGCAATGTGTGGGACCTGATGATAAAATTGTATGGGACACATACTCCTTGTTAATCCAAGACACAGGGGAGAAGGAGAAAACAGAAACAAGCAAAGCCAAATAAACACTGTCTGCTCCAACAGCAGCTATATTACGGCTGTGGCAAGTGAGGACCCCAAGTAGCAAGGGATCTTATTGCTGAGTAGACCATACAGATTCCAGCTCAGACCAAGTTCTTCATGACTCTAGTATGATGCCTCCCCTCCGTTTTCTCATCTGTGACGTGGGTATTAGAATAGCATCTGTGTCTTAGGTTGTTATGATGGTGAAATAAGATAATATACGAAAAGGAATGAGCCCAGGATCGAGGACAGTCATTAATCTGTACATGTTTTTCTGTTGCTATTACTTTGTATTTCATGTCAATGTATGGTATCGATTAACCTGCTAGTTGATTCACAGATTTTCATTTAATAAATGGATTTTCAATAAATGATTTTCATTTAATAAACATTTGTTCCCTCAATCACTCCATTCATTTATCATTGTATTAGTCAGCTTTTCATCACTGTGAAAAAATACACAAGAAAAACAATTTAGAGGAGGAAAGTTTTGATTCATGGGTTAGGAGGTTTCAGTCCTGGTCAGCTGGTTCTCTTACTCTGGGCAGAGTAAGAGGCAGTAAGATGCTCTGAGGCAGAGCATCATGGTGGAAAGGCATGGCAGATGACAGCAGCTCATCTCATGGGGCCCAGGAAGCAGAGTGTGAGAGGAAGGGGCTGGGGACTAGTCCCCAAAGCAGACCCCCAGGGACCCTCCAACTAGGTTCCACATCCACAGTTACTACCACCTCCCAGCAGTCCATTCAGCTCTTGATGAATTAATCCACTGATGAGGTCACAAAAAAACCCCACCTCTGAACCTTGCTTTACTGGGGACAGAATCTTCAAGACATGAGGCTTTGGGGCATTCCAGATCCGAACCGTAACAGCCATCAGCCGTTTCTCGAGATCCTCTTCTATGCTGCTCTCTTCTTCTACGGGGGACTCGAGATGCTGAGGCTGCTTGAGCAAGAAGCTTCCAGGGCAGGCAGGGAAAGGAATGTATGAGGAAAAGTAGGACAAGACAAGGTGAAGCAAGTGTCATCAGAGATGTGTATGAAGCATCCTGGAACCAGAGGGACCAGGAAGTTCTTCCCAACAAGGATGCTTTATGATCTCCAGCCTGAAGGATGAGCAGCCCCAAAGAACTGGGCTGGGGAATTCTGTTTAACAAAACCAGCTTTCAAAAAGTGATGAAGTTGTGACAAACAGGGCCGGGAAGCAGGAGGACTTTAGTGTGGATAGTGTTTGGCCATTCTGTCTGGAAACATCCCCTGATTTCCTGAGCTCAGGCTCAACCTCCGTCAGGGGCCATGTAGACCACCTGCATCTTAGCCCTACTCTAGGTGCCTGGTGCAGCTTCTCTTAGTCCTAGAAAATGTCACAGCTCATCTCTCTCAGCACTGGGTCCGCCAGGCTCTGGGGTCTGCTCTGAGCTCCTGCTTCATTGCCAGGTTTGAGGCTTCCACCGATTCCCATCACAGCTGTACCGTGTGTTTTCACTCCATAACTGGGATTTGGGATTATTCTTTCCTCTCATTCAGCCTCTAATTTCCTTAAGCCTGGAATTCTGCCTTTTCTTGTCAACCCTCCCTAGAGCATGGGTCGCTCACAGAAACTAGTCCTTGCCCCTGGGGCCCCATCAGTACTGGTTCATCCACTGATGGCTTTGCTTGCCAGATTCCTTTTCTTTGCTCGTCTGCAGGTGGAGCGCAGGCTGATGACTTCTTGTTGCAAGTCTGTGATGACAACCATATGGCTGAACCCCTCCATTCCTGCCTAGACATAAATTTCCATCCATAACCTGTTTCAGCTGCCTGTCGGAACTACCATGTCAAGCATGGTTCGGCTCACCCGTGATGGAATTCCTGGGCTCCATTCTGAATATTGCTAATGAAAAATGCAATTCCTTAGTATTGGAGGTTGCACCACACTTAGGCTTTTGGGGTACAGGGCATCAGGGTGCTAAATGCAAGCATTCGGACTTAAGGTATTCAGTAAAAGTTATTAGAGGGCACACTACTGATGAGCCTTAACGTTGTAGGTCCAGGCCTGCATGTCCTTATTAGCATTTTTATGGCATATTATTTTCTTTAGCTTTGCTTAGAAGATTAGGATACCAGTCATATGCTACCCACCACAACTTTTAAGAAATAAACTTGGGAATAAAGTCACAAGAGGAAATGAGGACCATTTGGAAATTCGAGAACACACATGTTTTTTTTTTCTTTTTTCTTTTCCAAGAAGAATTTCAAAATTTCAACCTGTTTTAATGCTAGCCCATCTGGCTGCTTTATTAATGAAAACAGCAACATCTTCTAATGCTCTTGGGTGAGGCAACAGAACTTTCCAAAAATCACACAACGAACTTTTGGATTTGATGTACCATATTTTGTCTTTTTTTTTTTTTTTAAAGAATCCCAACTGTAGAGCGTATGTGCATAGAAATATTCAGTGAGTCATGCTTGGTGTTGTAGGTCTATTCCGGTGCGTGGGGTTTCCAGAACAATTACATAAGTGTTAGCATAGCCAGGAACTTTTGACATTTGCGGCAGCTTAGTGGAGTTCTTTTCATCATTGAAAATATTCTAATTGTTGTTTCCTTATATTTAAAATGCATAAAACTGGTGAAGCAGCATAAATTGGTTTTGTGGCATTTGTATCAAGAAGGCTTTTGCTGGCAGAGAAAGTGAAGAAAGTTTATTTAAAACGAAATACAGGTGATCAAGTGCAACAAACACAATGATCTAATCGTCTAGCAAAACTGTCTGAGAGCATAAATTTTGCTCCTGTTCCTTCTACCATCCATCAAGATTTCCTTTACTATTTGAATGCCCAAAGCATATTGTTTACTTGGGCAACCATACATACGGGAGTTTTTCAGTAACATGATTTTTTAAATGCTGCAATTCCAAAAGTTACTAGACCACACTAACACCTTGCTTTTCTCTCTAAAGATCGGCCAAGGAGTGCTGGAGTGGTGGCTAAGCAGTTAGAGGACTTACCTGGCATGCACAAGGAACCGGGTTTGAACCCTAGCACCATATACACAACAAGGGTCAGAAAAACAGAAACTAGATGAAAAAAAAATAAATGAAATTTATTTTCATTTATTTATAAAAAATGAAATGGCCTCTTACACGTGTGCTCCCCCCCACCGTATCTGTCTCTGTCTCTCCTCCCTCTCTCTCTCTCTTTAAAAGAATAAATGAAGACAGTCAAGCAGCCAGGTGGTGCACTCCTGTAACCCCAGCAGCTCTGGAGGCTGAGAGAGGAGTTATGAAAGTTTGAGGCCAGCCTCAGCAACTTAGCGAGGCCCTAAGGAACTTAATGAGACCATGTCTCAAAATAAAAAATAAAATGAAGTGGGGATGTAGCTCAGTGGTAAAATGCCTGAGTTAAATCCCCAGTACTAAAAATAAATAAACAAACAAACACCCAAGAAATAGTATCATAGTCAAAATACCACTAATATGTTTGTTTAAATGGTTATTTTGTTTTGTTTTAATGTATCCAATTTTCAAGGTATTTCTAATATGAGAAACTAGGGAAAGACCCAAACAGGTTGTCAACTCATCTTTTCAATCTCAAAAGTGAGTCTCCCAAGTGCGGCGTTTAGGGATTTTCTAGGCAGCGTGGAGTCCTTGGTTCTTGTGGATGCTTGTTCAGTGATCTGCAGAGCTATGCTGCTGGATTATTTTTTTGCAGATAAAAGGTTGTAGATATGGGTGTTACTGTGTTTGCTGGTTCAAAAGACACGGTGCAAAGGACAAGCAGGCAAAGTGGCCTCTGACTCACAGAGGCTGCTGTCTGCTCATGCTCTTGTAGGGAAAACACAGTTCACCAAGTCCAGTCCTGCATGCCCAAGAGCTGTTGAATTCTTTCCACATGAGCACAAGTGCTTGAACACCTTTGCTCTGTAGCAGAGTCGGTAGCACAGAGCACCCTGGGAATCCCTGCAGAGATGTGACGAGGCTGTGCGAACTGTGTGGGCTGTGGTCACAAAGGTGATCGTGTAAGTGGGATCACACATTTACTAAGCATCCTTGTGACACACAGTCATCATTAGAGCGTGCGTGTTGATGCTGGAGTACTAGGTACTGGCCAGGACTGCTTCCAAGAATCTACTTGAACATGTATCCCTGGGCCCTACTAGACAAGATGAGAAGCATAATTTGGTGTCCCTCCCTGCCAAGTTTCCTAGGTAATGAAGATAATTTTTTTAGGAGGAAGTGATGTGTGCATTACAGGGCTGGGAGGGTAGAGGTGGAAGAAGGCAGAATTAGCCAGTGAGAAACCACTGTCCAAACCAATGCCAAGTCAGAGAGCACCTTGAGACAAACTGAAATTCAGGAGTCAGGGGAACTGCCCTATTTTGTTTCACTGCAAAACTCTGCACCTTACTTGTCTATATCCCTGGCTTTCTGCATCCAGTAATCACCTAGACCGACTAGGTCCCTCTGTTCTGATTGTGGAGTCTCTCCGCCCTTCTCCGTCTCTCCAGCCAATGATTCCAGTCCCCTCCCGCTGCTCACCTGGACCACTGCAGTGGCCCCTAGTTGCCCTCCTCGCTTTCAGTCTTCCCTCAACCATCTGGTTCTCACTCAGTGGATCTTGTATATCTTTCCACTGTTTAGCCATGGAAATTTATTGGGAATATTTCCATCAGCTCTCAGGATGGACCAGAAGACTCAGAGAGAAACTGGTAGGAGGGATGGATAGATCTAGGAGCCATTCTAAAGTGTTGCCAGTACCCTGTCCCAAACCTAAATTAGTTCCTTCCTTCCTTCCTTCCTTCTTCCTTCCTTCCTTCCATCCTTCCATTGTTCTCTGTCTCTATTGGAGATGGAATTCAGGGGCTTTTTACCACTAAGCTAGCTACTTCATCCAGTCCCTTTAGTTTTTTATTCTGAGACAGGGCTCTCTAACTTGCTGAGATGGGCTTCAAAATTTGTGATCCTCCTGTCTTAGACTCCTGACTCCCTATATTATAGGTATGTGCCACCATGCCCTGCATTTCTACCTCTCTCCTCTCTTTAAGGAGTGACCATTTCTCCAGCTTGGGTCAGGTGGCTGTTTGTTGATAAGTGAAATGTGGAGGGGACTTACATGTAACAGTTTCATTATACTTTCCAGTGAAAATCAAGGTATAGGGGATGTTGAGTTGTCAAAAATCAGCACATACAAAAATAAAAATAAAAATAAATAAAAATCAGCACATACCCTCCATATGTCGATTATAAGAAGGACATCGAAGTGCAGCAGACAACATATTATCTCAGTCATTCCAACAATTTGTTCATTTATCATTCCTCCTCAATGGAGAAGGAAGAAAGGCCTTTCTTAGCCGGCATAAGATGATACCTTATTCATCTTGGTATGCCTGCTCTCTCACAGACACTCATAGACACATACAATAAATGCTCACTGTATGAAAGAATGAGTCAATGTTCCTGTAAAAGAATGCTTTGTTTTGACCAGTCCGTAAGCTTTCAGGACTACTTGATGGTCCCCAGCCTCAACCTTCAGCGATCCTTCCTTCTCCTAAAACTGCCCCACACTTGGGCTGGAACGGTGGCAGTTATGGCGCTTGCCCAGCACGCGCGAGTACGTGAGTTCAAACCCCAGCACCACGTACACAACAAAGTCTCAAAGTCTCAGAGTAACAAAAGCCATATAAAAAACTAAATAAAAATTGTTTCTCTCTTTCTCTTTCTCTCTCTCTCTCACTGTCCCTCTTTCTTAAAAAAAAAAACAAACTGTCCCACACTCACTCAGTTCAGAGCTCTCACTCCTTCCACCCTCTGGCTGCTCCCAAAAGGACAGAAAGTGCCATGAAACAAGTCAGATATCAGACCCCTTACAATCATCGTTGTTCTCTCTCTCCCAGCACTGTTTTAGTCTTTAGAGATCCTAATGTATGTTTGTTCCTGGGGTGTTTAATAGTTCTTAATGAACAAATATCTATCTTAGCTGACATGATGTAATAGAGCGTGCTTTGGAAGCAGATAGATGTGAGTTCTAATACGAACACACCATTACTAGCTTTGTGACCTTGGATACTTAACCTTTCTGAGTCTTGGGTTACACATATGTCCACTGAAGAAGATACTACAAGTGCTAATGAAATAACATGCAAGACACTTGTCATAATGCTTGGCATGTGACAGGTGTCTGGTGAATGTCAGGTCCATTCTGCTTTGGTGGCATTTAGTGATAGAGGCACAAGGCAAATCCACATACTAGATCAAGTGATCTGAATTAAAATGGGAGAAAGGAAAGAAAAACAGCAGAATGAACATACTGAGTTGCTTTCAAATGAATCAAAGTCAATAATTAACTTTTTACTGAGCATGTGAAATAAACCAAAGCTTTTGGGAACATCACAAATAGGTTTGAAGGAGAAACAAACCCATATATTTTCTAAAACAACAACAGAATTAGATATTTCCAAACTAGAACCTGCACAAGCATAGCATTTAATTGGAAGATATTTCTTCCTTAACGAGAGTTGTTGTTCTGTTATACTCTTGGATGAATTTGGAAATCCTGGGTGCATTATGGTTTGTCAGTTTGTAATAACCTGAGAGGCCACTTATATGGGAACCTGGGGGGCAGAATAAATCTGGGATCTGAGAGTCAGGAAGTGCCCACATGAGCAAATGTACACACTACCTGGGGCAGCAGGGTCTGCCCAATGACTTTTTTCTGCTCCTCGGGCATTATACACAGACACACACACACACACACACACACACACACACAAACTTGTCTAACCAATGAAAGAGCATGTTAAAGTAGTTATACTATATGATGTAATAAAACATTTAGAGAGAGTTCCAGAAAAGGGAATGAAAGAAACACTTTTGGCTCTTATTGTGTCTTTGCTTTCCCTTTATATATATAAAAAAAATCACTAACAACTCAAAGTACTTCTATAAAAATATAACTCAAGTTTATCTGAATTAAATCAAAAGTATGCTGTTCTGGGGGCGGGGTACTGAAACCAGCTCAGTAGCTCAGAAGGAGGCCAGGATACCCACTCTTCTGTCGCCTCCAATGCCACTCCTTTAGCCCATTCCACCCATGCATCTCCGAAATTCTAAGCTGCACAAACATTCCAGATTGTTCCTTGGGAGAATGAGTGTATGCTCACCCAGTGTAGAAATACCTGGTATGCTAATTAGCAGTTTTGAGGAAAGGGAAGATAAGAGGAGGAACTGGAAGATAGTGAGCAGAATACAATATCCATCCCCACTGGGCCTCTCTTCAGCACAGAGCCAAGTCTTCCCCTGCCACAGGGAAGCCACATGCCACAACAGGCTGGGGAAGTAGAGTCTTGATTTTCCACTGGGGACCCACTTTTCCCCTAGGGAAAGCCACTATCAATCACAGTGCCTTCCCATATCCTGGACAAAGGGATGCTGGGTGTCTAACTGTAAATAGCCTATCAGATACTCTTGACCTGGGAATTTTAATGTCAAAGTGACACAAAACCCAAGAATGGTTGGAAATCATGTACTCTGGTAGAAAAGGAACTAGGGAAACTACAATAGTCCCCAAATTCAAATTCCTACCTTCATTTGCACTTTTTTAAAGCAGATTTTTCAGCTTCTCCTACTCCCTGAGCAACTCTAGATCCTTCCAATATGTTTGTTTGCTTAATGTATGCAGAGTCGGCATATGTTACCCACATCCCAGAATTCTGACTAAAGTCGCACCTTGCACACTTCTGGCTCCAACATGCAAGGTTAAAGGTTGAAGTTTGGGGGTGGGGCGAGGAGTCACTTGGGTCAAACATTTACTAATGCACCAGGTTCGATTTTTCCCCAGTCGTTTGTTTCTCAAGTGTTGGCTTTACGGCATCTTTCACAGAGTATTGGGTGCACAAACCTGGGAGGGAAAAGGAACCCTGAGACTATTTTTCCTGGGATTGATTTGGTTGTAAGAGCCAGATTTTCTGGTTCTGCCGATGCATTTACAATAAGCTTCTCAGATTCCTGAAAAACTTCAGTGGTGCTGATCTAGGCAGGGAAGTTTCAGTAAGTCTTGTAAGAGGCAGTGATAATGTTGTATAGAAATTACATAACCAATTATGATGGAGGTCCCATCCCTGCCATTAGACCAGACCAACAGGCATTTATAAAACCACTACATGGGAAAATTTTCAAACCTCAACCTTATGTTAGGATCCTACATTTTCCAGAAGATTGTTATCCCTTCATTTCGGCAGCAGGTTTTTTGTTGGTTTGTTTTTTAAGAGAGAATCAATTTTATTTTTGCATCTGGTTCTTGTTTTTCTGACACTTAGTTGTGTATGTGGTGCTGGGGTTCAATCCCAGGTCCTTGCGCATGCCAGGCAAATGTTTTACTGCTGGGCCACTCCTCCAGCCCCTAGCAGAAGTTTTCCTTTTTTGTTTGTTTGTTTTTTTAACTTTTTTATTAAGGAGTTGAATTATTGTACAATTATAAATGCATATAAAGGGGCTGGAGCAGTGGCTCAGCAGTTCCAGCACTTGCCTGGCATGCGCAAACACAATGCGAGTTCGAACCCCAGCACCACATACACAATGAAGTGTCAGAACAATGAAAGCCACATTAAAAATTAAATTTAAAAAAATCTCTCTCTCTCAAAAAATACATATAAAGTTACACTATGATAGGCATATGTTCTTAAACCAGAATTACCCCCACATCACCCATACCCCAGTCTCTTCATATTTCTATATTTTGCCCCTACAATCGATATAAAAGCTTAGACTATGAATTTTCCAGGATTAAATGATTGCATAAGTATTATTGGCTTCTCAGGGGAGTAAAGAGTATGCTACATGGTTGATTATCTCCCTAGATCCCACCCTAGTCTTCCACCCTCTTCCATTCCCCCACCTGTCCCCTTTCCCCCCTCCACATATCTTTGGTTGTCCTAGATTAAGTATTGCTATACTTAATCTAGTATAAGCAGTTTTTAGAGTCAGCCCAAACCACCTTTTTGGGGTCAAAGCAACCAAAAAAGTCAGAATGAATTTTACTTTACGATAAGCAGCAGCTAAAGGTCATATTATTTTGCATTCCTGTAATATCACCATCTCCGGAAGTTATTTTCAGCTTTAGTGTGAAAAGTATTCTAATTCTGCAATATCCAGGCCTCTATCTGTGGAGTTTAGGGAGCAAAAGGGAGTAGGGGAAGGGTGCACAGGAGAGGATGTCCCCAGGACATTTGTCAGAATCCTCGTGGTTCATTGACACTCCTCTTCCTCTTCTTTGTTTATCTTTGCCTCGAATGCTACTCTAGCCTTCTGATGAGGAAGCAACCTTCGTATTCTTTCATTCAACAAACATTTATTGAACGCCTATTACAGGGTGGGTACCATATCCTGTACCAGGAACCAGTAAACTAGGCAGGCAAAGTCCTCACCTTCAAAGAGCTTCCATTCCAATGGAGGGACACAGAAATGAAGGTCATGATTGTAGATCTGCTCAGCCAAAGGGAGCCCCCCGGCCTAACCCATGGGCAGGGGATTCCAACACCCTTACTTTCCAGGTAGAAATGGTTGTTTGTGTACAACAGCAATTAGACATATGCAAATAGACAAGGAAAATCAAATAAGGAAACTGGTAATTTCAAGTAAATTTAAAGGACTACCTTTCAAGGAAGCCTTTATTTCCATGGCCTAACTTCAGTATTTCCTCTTCTCATTTGGGATCTTGTAATTAATAGGTTGCATTTGTGCAAACCTCTATGATTGTGAAAGGCCCCTTCCTTCCTGCACACAATCTTGTCTGGTCCCATGAGAAGGACTAAGTAGGTATGAGCCTCATTTTGACCAATGAGAGAACTGAAGCTCAAATGACTTGTTCAAGCACATGCAGCCAGCTTAGCTTCGGCTACAAGTCAGGCCTTCCACTTTCCGGTCAACATCATGGCTCTGATTTCTTCTGTCCACCTACCTATTCTCCATCTTTTTCATCTATAATCAAGTACTCTGCTGCCATGAGTTTGATTGGTAATAGCTATAATATTTTGTATTTTGTAATTTTTTGCAATGCTAGGTTTCAAACCCAGGGCCTTGTACACTAGGCAAGTGCTCTACCATAGAGCTATATTCCCAGCCCCCATAATATTTTGATTGGGAAGCAAAACATTTCTTTGATATATGCATGCCCCATACAAAGTATGCATCCCTGAAATTTTCAACCATCATTTATCAGAGATTATTATTTGTAAGAAAAATTAACTGGTTTGTCCAACAACAAACACATAGCTACAAAGTGGTGCTTGAAACCAGGGCTATCTGATTATAGAATTCTCTTTCCTATTCACAGTTTTAATATTAAGGTCAGAGTTTAGCTCAGCTCCCTGTTTTATACACTAAAGGGCAGAGGTGCTAGCTAGCAGGTTAACAGTCTGCTGAAAGTCACATGATATTAGGTTAACCATCAGAAAGAAACTTGCTTCTACATTACTGTCCCATGCAGAGGGACGCTTCGATGGGATCTTGGTATTTGCCTATAAATTTACAGAGGAATATTTTCTGAGAATTTGAGTAGAGAATTTAGAGTGGAATCTTGACCAACCAGTACTCACAAACTCAATTATGAGGTTATCTATTCAATCCTAAGAAACCTTTCTAAAGGACTGAAAGCTAGCCGTATTCCAGTAGAAGTCTCCAATTCCACCTGGGCCTGTTCTGATAAGAGCAAAACTTGGAGAACAATTATCTGTTTCATAATAGTGTATTTATCTCAAGCTTTCAGGGGAGTCATCATTGAAAAACTCATAAGCAGGAAGTTAACTGCTATAATAAGCTGATGGGGATAGTTCAGGTTTTTTATTACTTTTGTTTTGATTTTTTTCCTTTTCTTCTTTTTTTAACAGCTCAATAAACCACACTGAATGTTAACAATCCATTAGCTCTGAAGGAAACATTTTTAGCTCCAAGAAAATTCCTGCTTCTTTCCAAATCTCAATTTGTAAGCACAAAAGCTCTGTCTTATAAAAGGGCATTGTATTGGTTGTTCCCACAAGATTAACCCTATTGATCTGAAGCACCTGTGCTTCTAGAAGCTCAGGACATTGTCAATTTTTACCATTTGTTCAGGAAGCTGTGCTTGGACTAGTGTTATTTATCCAGCTGGATATACTGATTAGGACAGAGAAGATCAAAGTAGTTGGTGATTGCGTAACATCTAAGATAGGCCCTGATAATCAATCAAGCTTGGGCCTGATTACAAAATGCTATCTTATACATTCTTTTAGGATACATATCAGGTGGAAGGCAGTGTTGTCTGTAATGGCCACAGCAAGCTTCAAGAATTCCTGGAACCTCTTTTTAGGTCACTCAGTTGTTATGCTTAATTTTTTTTAAGAAAGTGAGAACCCAGAAGGCACGAGATGAAAAATCTGCCAGGCACAGAGGTGCATCACTGTAATCCCAGGGACTGGAAGGCTGAGACAGGGGGATCTGAAGTTTGAGGCCAGCCTCAGCAACTTAGCAAAGCCCTAAGCAACTCAGTGAGACCCTGTCTCCAAAATAAAAACACAAAAAGGGCTGGAGATGTGGCTCAGTGATAAAGTGCCCCTGGGTTCAATCTCCAGTAGCAAAAAAGGAAAAGAAAAAGAAAAAAGAAAACCCTAATGCAAAATTTGCATCAGTAAGCCCCTTGGGCTTGTTAAAAGAACAAGTTCAAAAGGATGTGGTAAAAAGCTCTGCAAAAACTGTGTGTTCGTCCTCTAGATGGCCTGTTCAGCCCTCTCCAGGAAAACTGCACAACCCACGTCCGCGCCTGTCCTTTCTGCCCGCGCTTGTTCCAAGGGCATGAGGGCAGTAGAAAGCACACAATAGGTGCTCATTAGGGCAACAGCTCTTTCAGTCCCAATGCTTGACCTTGAACGTTGAGCAAAAGGGTTGGGGGTAGGAGAGTCAGAACAAGAAAGGAAGAAAACAAAAGCGTCCCCCTAAAATTGAAACATAAAAAGAAAATATGAGACAAAAACCACACGCTGCATTTACCTGTGAAGCAAGAAAGTAAAGGAAGTAATTTGAACCAGGGTGCAAAAGTGGCAGGCGGTACAGGGAGCCCCCCACCTTCCCTAGTGGGGCTGCAGGGGCGGGAGGAACCATCCAAACAGGCACCTCCATGCCTGGCAGGATTGCTCTCTCAATGACGTCTGGCCCAGCTGCTTGGAAAGGAGTTTGTGTGGAGGTAGGAGGGAAGGATTGCAGAGAACCTGCTGCATGCCTCCTCCCTCTCTGAGTTGGAATGCTTTTCAGAGAACTTGAAAGGCTGACAGCTAAATTTAATCAGGGTTAAATCACTGAAATGAAGATGATGTTCTTATGCAACGAATGGAAAGTGATTCTGCCAGTGCTTTCCCTACAAGGTAATGAATGGTTCAGGCTCCTAGGAGCAGCCCAGCCATTTGGAAATGTTATGAATTCAGGGGAGGCAGGAAATGCGAAAGTCTGGTTCATTGCTAATATTGTCTTCCGGGGATTTGGGGCCTGTAGGTTGAACAGGCAGGGTTCCACAGCTGGTATTGTGTAATGACTGAACATTCGCTTGCTCTAGGCTCAGTAAAATCCTTCATATGTGGCCTGCTAACTACATTCTATATTTAAGACAGCCATTTTCTCTAAGGAACTCCAGATGTTTTCTGTAGAGGAGCTTACATCAACCTTACAACCAGGGACTTGGGCTAAATGAGACACTGTTTGTTTCAAGATATTTGGGCAATCTGATTTTGTGCCAGTTCAATCATTTTAGAAAATTTACAGGTCCAGTTCTGGCTCTGACTGTCTTGCCCTATGATTTATTTTCTTTAAAAATAAATGCTAACTCAACAGTGATAAGCATATGCACTTGATATTGTGATTAGAAGGGCACTTTACCTCTGTAGTAGTCCTTCCAAAACCCTATAACTCTAAGTATGAGAAAAACATCGGATAAAGCCATATGGAAAAACACTCTACCAATTACCTCACCAGGGTTCCTCAAGGTCACCTGAAATAAAAGAAGTTTGAAGAACTGTCACAGTCCAAAGGAGCCTGAAGAGTCATGACAATTGAGTGTAACATGGAATCCTGGATGGGATCTTGGAACAGAAGAGGACACTAGGGGAGAACTAAGGAAATCTAAATTAAGTATGGGCTGTCATCTTAAATAAAGTGTCAGTTTAGGCTCTTTAGTGGTGACAAATGTGTACACGCATGTAAGAGGTTAGCAGTAGGCAGATTGGACGAGGGGAATATAGAAATGTTCTATGCCAACTTCACAACTTTTCTATGCATCTTAAGTATTCTAAAATTAAGTGTTTGTTTAAGAATAAAAGTCCCAAGTTAGTTTGGTTCATGGTTCTGCAAAACCAATAATTTGGGTCCATTTCAGGTTTCAATTTATGTTCATTTATGCTCCTGTTCCTGACATTGGTATTTTATTAAGAGGAAAATTGAATTATAAAGATGGTCCTGAAGAGGTGAGGGGCAACATAACAAAGAAGGACACCTGGCCTGTGGGCCTTACCCAACTACCTTCTGCTAGGATGCTAGGTGAAAAAAAATTCAGGTATTGCCTTTTTAAGAGTTTATGTGTTTCAACAGAATATCTTCAAGAAGGAAAAGTGGGTCCTCAGGAATGATTTTTTAGTGATGGAATTTCTAATGGAGAGGCAGTTAGAGATAGAGAATGGTCCCATCAGTCCTCAAGTCCCTTCCAGTCTCTAGGCCAGTCCCTACTCACACAGCAAAGTCAGTTAGTAGTAAGGCAGTGGTCATAAATTCTGATTCTTAAGGCTGTGACTTCCCGGAGTCAATCAGGGATGACAAGACTTTTCCTCCCAGGTGAATGAGACACAGTTAGTTGTAGGGGTGGGTCCCGGGGTCCTGGGACAGCAGGAGTCAGCCTCTGAGAGACGACCTGTACCTTGCTTTTTGGTCTTGAATAGCCTGAGATGTTGCTGTCAGCTATCTAACGAAGCTCTGCAACTGCTATAATGACAGGCCATGAAAGACTTTGGACTCATAAAGTCCTGAGTTCAAGTCCCCACGTCCAAGTGTTTTCAAGTGCTTCCTGCCCCAGTGATCCAGGTCAGTGCACTTAATCTGACTGATCTTCCATCAGGAAAAACAAGGCTGGTCATAATCCTGCCTGGAGGGCTTTCAGGGAGGATTAACTTCCTGAAGAATGTGAGAGCCCCTTGCCCAATGTCTGGAATGCAATGGGTACCCAATGAATGTTCTTCCCCCTCCCTCTCCTCTTCCTTTCTCACAGAGCCAGGACTCTGGGGACAGGCACAGCCCTGGGGCAGCTTAGCTCCTTTCCTAAATGGTTCTCTCTGTTCTCATGAGATTATCATTTCTAGTAGGATCAGAAATTCTTCTAATTCATTGATTATTAAACCTGAAGTTTGCAGATAATCTCCTCTGTTTTGTACAGAATCAAGAACTTAATGCTCTTTTTGGATGTACACTTACTTCTCATTATTTTGTTATTATTCAGTGGAAAAGTTCAATTTTATCCCACTAGAAATTGTCTGGGTGGCTCTCTTGCCAAACAATTAAGGTTAATTGAACCCAGGAGCTATGCAAAGTAGACACTTAGAGAGGATTGTTTAAAACAAGACAGGAACTGTCTGCTCACAGGAGGCCCTGCAGCGAAGGATGCCAATGGATCTCAGGAGAATTGTGGGAACAACCAAGCCAGAAGCGAGGCGCCTACCAAGGCTAAGAGTGATGGAGAGGCAGAAGAACGAGCAAGCCACCAGGCAGGGCAAGCAGGAGTGTCCCTCGCCACAGAGGTGGTCTGGAGGTGAAGAGCTGGGAAAGTTCCATAGGGAACCCTGAGAGGGCACTTTTGACAGCTGCCTTCATGCTAAACGTATTCCTTTTATTCTAAGTAGATCAAATTTAGCTGTTAGGTCTAACAATGTGGCCTGTCGTATTATATAGCTTACAGGAAACAGATGTAAGAAAGTTTCTGCCTCTCTGTAGACCAAACCAGCATTAAAGCTAAATGACCACACTTTTACTATTGATTTTGTTATTCACAGTCTGCATTGTAACCCAACAGTGGTAACTGTCAAGTAATCCATCATTTGGACAAAGCAAGATCTTGAGCAATTCTCCAGAGCGAACTTTGACTCATAGGGGTCTTCTAAACCATTAATGAAAAAAAAATACATAATTTTATTTATTTATTTATCTGCTTATTGTAGTGCTGGTGATCAGACCTAGAATGTCGTGCCTGCAAGGTAGGCAATCCGCCACTGGGCCATATCCCAATCCCACATGTGAATTTCAGTGATTTTTACTGCCAAGTGTTCTTTGCTATGTTTATTTAGAAAACTTTTGTTTGTATTTCTTTTCTGTTTCTTGGTGCCGCGTATTCACCTAGACCTTTGTGCATACTAACCGTGTGCTCTACCCTTAAGCTACAGCCCAGGCCCTTTTGAAAACCTTTTAATAAAATAGGCAGACATGTTTGTGATGGAAGAAAGGTCCAGTAATATCTGTGATCTCATTAACTAAGGATAATTTATTAACATACTGTTTTCTTTTTCTTCTAAAATTGTGTTTACATTTTCAATATCAATGTGTAATAGAATGTTTTAATCAATTCTTTTTGCCCCTGTGACTAAAAGTCCTAACAAGAACAATTAGAGGAGGAAAAATTTTTTTAAGAGAAAGAAGGACAGTGAGAAAGAGAGAATCATTTTATTTATTTTTTTCATGTAGCCTTCATTACTCTGACACTTCATTGTGTATGTGGGGCTGGGGTTTGAACCCTTGTCCATGCACATGCCAGGTAAGCACTGTCCCCGATGAGCCACCACTCCAGCCCCAAGAAAAGTTTAATTTGAAGCTCACAATTTCAGAGGTCTCAGTCAATACTGAGTGCAAGGGGAGGCAGAACATCATGGCGATAGGGAATGGTGGAGGAAAGCTCATCAGGACATGGCCACCAAGAAATAGAGAGAGTCAGGGCTGGAGTGGTGGCTCAGTGGTTACTGTGCTTGCCCTGCATGCGCAAGTACACAGGTTCAAACCCCAGCACCACGTACACAACTAAGTGTCAGAGCAACAAAAGCCATGTGAAAAACTCAATAAAAATTGATTCTCTCTCTTTCTCTCTCTCACTGTCCTTCTCTCTCTCTTAAAAAAAAAGAGAGAGTAAGTTCAGCTCACCAAATATGTACCCCAAAGGCACACCCCCAAGGACCCATTTCCTCCAGCCACACCTACCAGCCTACTGTCACCACTCAGATAATTGCTGTTGGGGGATTAATTCACTGATTATGTTAAAGCTCTCAAAACTCAATCATTTCACTTTTAAATCTTCTTGTATTGCCTCACAAATGACCTTTTAGGGGATACCTAATATCTAAACCATCAAATACACAAAGGGAATAAGAAGAAAAGACTGCATTCTCCTTAATCAGTATCAGAATTTTGTTATATTTTTTTCCTCAGGTTGTATTTGCATCTCTGTGAATAATATCCCATTATACAGTGTTATGGTTTGGATTTGAAGTGACCCCCAAAGGCCATGTGCAGGTCTTGATTGCCAGTCTGTGATGCTGTTAGGAAGTTGTGCAACCTTCAGGAAGTGAGGCCTTAGTTACAGGAAGTTGGTTGCAAGGATCTGGACCGTTGAAAGGTTCAGTTTCATCTCAACCCCTTCCTCTCTTTCTGTGTCTGCTTCCCTACGAAAGAAAAGCAGTCCTCATAAAGTAAGCTGTTTTGCTCTGCTGTGGTCTCCCACCATGACATTCTCTGCCTCACCATAGGCCCCCATTGGTAGGGCCAAGCAACCAAGGATTGAAAGCACTGAAACCATGAGCAAAAGTAAATCCTCCCTTAGGTAGCTTTTCTCAGGTATTTGTCCCAGTGACAGAAGGCTGACTACCACAGAAAATTGGGACAATAATTTGGAAAAGTTTAGAAGCTAGAAAAAGTCTAGAACGCTCCAAGCAGAGCTTAATAGACAATTCTGGTGGGAGCTCAGACCACAAGAATCCTGAAAGGAACGCAGGCAGTGAAGACTGTGCTGATGTGGCTTCAGAAGGAAATGTGGACTCTTTTTGAAATTGTACTAGAGGCCATGTATGTTACATTTTGACAAAGAACTTGTCTACATTTTGTTCATGTCCTGAGATTTTGCATGAGGCAGAGTTTAAAGATGATGGAGCAGTTTACCTGGTAGAGGAAATTTCAAGCCACAGCATTCAAGAGGTGGCATTATTGCTGACCGGTTTTTGCCCGATTTACAATGAGAGTCATGAGTAAAAAAACAGAGTTGAAAGATTTGAAAAATTTGCAGTGTGGGTAGGAAAAAAAATAAAAAGCATATTTAAAAGTTGCAGCCAAGGAGCATGTGGTTGCTGAAGAGATTAGCACCATTAAAAAGAAGCTAAGTACTTTGCACTGAGTCAAAAGCAAAGACAACTTGAGGACATCTCAGGAATTGTTCAGACCCCACCATCTGCAGTCTCAAGGGTGTAAAAGTGTAAAATCATTCCAAAGAGATTATTTGAGAAGAGAGCTTCCAGCTAAACTCTCCCTCAGAACTGCCCAGGAAGTTATATCCCCAGTATTCATTTCACCATGCTCAGTCACCCAGACACTCAGAGACTGCTGTAGGCAATTTTCAAGTGGGCCTCATACTGTTCACTCTGGCAGCAGACCTCGACAGTGTTCACAGGATGCTGGTTTTGTAAGCATGCACAATGCAAGAGTTGTGGGGTCACAGGAGTTATTACCTAGATTTCAAAGGAAGGTCTGGGAACGAAGGCAGAGTGTCACAGGCTTGGAATCCCTTCAGGCAGCATTAGAGTCTCCTCGGGCAGACTCTGAGAGGGTGGTACTCGGAGGTGTGGGAGTGAAGCCAAAGCTGCAGTGGAGACCCCAGGAAGTTGGAGATGCCTGGAATGTGGAATGTCTGCCAAGGAAAGCTGCAAGCAATGAGAAGAACCAACCCAAGAGAGCGGCCACGTGGGCTGCAGCCAGCAAGGTCACAGGAATGGAGCTGTTTAAGACCGTTAGCGATCTCATCTCATCATCATATGCCCTGTGTGCTGGACATGGAGCCACAGGATTAAATCTTTGCCCTGCTGGATTTTGGTCTTGCTTTGGTCCAATCTTTCCTTGGTATTTTCCTTTTTCTTCCTTTTAGAATGGAAATGTTTACCCCATGCCATTGAATACTGGAAGTATGTAATTTGGTTTTTTTATTTTAAAAAGGCTCAGAGATAGGAGTTTGGCTTGAGTTTCAGAGGAGACTTTGGACTTGGACTTTTAGTAAGGGGAGTCTTGAAGACAGACTAAATGCGCTTTGCTTTATGAAATGAACATGAGCCTTTGAGGTCCAGGGGTAGAATCTTAATGGTCCTCTAAATGGCCAGGTCCTCTAAAGGCCAGGTACTAAAGTGTTGGGCACCAACATGAAGCACCATTAGGAGGTGGTGCAGCCTTTTAGAGATTGGGCCTTCGGGGGAAGTAGGCCACTGGAAGCAGGCCTGAAGGGTATTTACTTTGTCTTCAGAACCTTCCTTTCTCTTATCTCTACCCCATCCCTCCTTTTTGGCAACCATGAGGTTAATAATTCTGCTTTACCAGATGATCCCTGACATATCTGCCTCACCACAGGCCCATAGCAATAGATTGAAACCATGGGTTAAAATAATCTTTTCTGCTTTAGGCTGTTTTTCTCAGGTATTTTGTCATAGCAACTGAAAGCTATCACACATGGTTACAAACAAACTGTATATACAATTTAGTATTAGGACACCTTCACCTGACATTGTCACAGGGTCTTTCAGGGTTACAAATTTTCTCTTTAAAAACCTTCATTGTATACCATGGAATTTTACACAGCAATTAAAAACAATGATATTGCAGCCTTTGAAGGTAAATGGATGGTTATGGAAGAAATTATGCTGAGTGAAATCAGCATAACCCAGAGAACCAAGGGTTGAATGTCTTTACTCAACTGTGGAGGCTGGAACTAGACCCTGGCCATTGAGAAAGGAGGTCTATTATCATGTGTTAAATCCGTATAAGGTGTAATGTTATACAACCTAATACATTTTTAGAAATGTGAGGGAAGGGGAGGGGAGGGATAAGCGTGGGTAATTGGGGGGCACTCTTGGGGGTTAATCTAATCTTCAGAATCTATATACATTTTATATTATTTTATTAAAAACTTCTATGATTGTTCAACAAATAAATTTCTCAATTAAAAAAAAACCTTCATTGTTAGCCTCAGACTAATCACATTGAGTAGTTATATAGTTGCTTATGTCAAACCGTTCCCCTATAATTGGGATTTAGTTGGGGTCTAGATTTTTTTATTAGAAATAACTTGATATCAATAGTTCTACCATAATAAATTTTATTAAAGATATGAAATGGGATCATTTTGTTATCTCAAGTTGTTTCTGTTTATATGACAGATTTTATTGAGCACCTGACAGATTTAAGGTGCTGAGATAACTAAAAGAATGAGATATGGGCCTTGTGCTTAGGAGATTCTGATTGTGTTGGACGTAGATGCTTATACAATGCATTTTCATTCATGTTAGGAAGTACTATAATCGAAGTAAGTGTCAGGTCCTATGAGCTAATGTACAAAGGTCATTTGAACTGTACTTGGCACTTAGTATAGCGATGATGATGATTGCAGTCATTGAATTTCTGCTGGAATTATTTAAATCTGGTCCCTGTGGTTCATATGTATGGAAAAATAAAATCAAGAGAGCATGAAAATTTTCTCCATGAAATCAGTGAAGCTTCCTTCATATATGTCTAGGCTATGCCAGCAAATAGCCAGACTATCGAGTTTCCTCTAATCACTTCACTACGACAAAGTTCTTCCTAGAACTGAAACTCCTTCTACAGCGCTGCTCTAATGGGCTGATATCATCCCAGCTTATATGCTGTCAGACGCAACGACTGCTTTTCTGATCATGAATGATGTGGGTCAGATAGCGCTGTTTGCAGGTAAGAGATATGTCAGTTTAGCTATATTTTTTATTTTTTTAAAAAATACAACTTTGGAGACCAGGGCAAATAAGGGAACTCAAATTTTCCATAGGTAGAACTCTTGGAATGCTGATTCCTGAGTCCCACCACTGCCTTTTGCAGCCAGGTCCACAGACCTGAACAATGGTTAATGTTTAAAAAGGTACATTACGTTCTGCTAAGAACTCTGCTCGTTTCCTCTTCCTGATGGTGCTGCTGCGCTTGTAGCACTGAAGAGAAGGCTTTTCATTACACACGGATGCAAAGTCAAAATAAATGTGAGATTAAAGTCTCTTGGAGATAAGGAAATTGCAGCCTTAAGGGAAAACCTGAGTTGGCTTGGACTTCTGTGGGTGTAGGTTTACTGTAGTTTGTGGAAAGAACCCACATCCATGTTAAGGATTTCAGACAGGAAATGAAGGAAATGCTGCATTAAATTGAAGGCACAGTGGGATTTAAATAAGCCGAATAGGGAGTCTCCAGTGAGAATTTGATCAGGGCACTGTTGGCACAGGCTTGCCCTCTCATCTGCAGTAGTGGAAAGAATTACATGGTCTGCCTATCAAATCCAGAATCGAATGTGCTTTCAGTGCTCAGGTACCCTCCTTCCTTTTTTATTAATTCCATTTCTCATTAATCCCCTGTAGGATGTTCTGTGAGAGCCAGCTCCAAGCAGCTACTGACATTTCCCATAAATGATGTACCTGACCTTCTTCCTACCAATCCAATTAGTTCTGCTTCCTTCCAATGTTGCTCAAAATTCCACTCATCTGAGATGCTTTGCCTGATGACTTTACGGTCATTTCTTGTCATTGCAAACCCTCAGCAGCTATTTGTGGATTGATTTGCTCACTATGACTGTGCGTGCACTCGTGCCTGACATTGGGTATCGTATGAGGGCCACACCAATGAGTAAACCCTAGTCACTACCTTGATGGAGGTCATAGTCCACATGAAAAAGCATCCTAATAAATGTGATAAGAGCAGGAGATTCAGCCTCTGGGGTGTCAGAAGCCTTCCTGGAAATGCTGATGGCAGAGTTGAGTTTTCTGGGAAGAGTAAAAGTTTGGCAGGTAGAGGAAAGGGTAGGAGGCAAAGGTGATACTTGAGGTAGCTTGTGTTGGCCAGACAGAGGACATAGGTCTGTGTGCCATGTTATGCTTGGGTATGTGAGTAATTTTCCCTTGATGAGAAGTTCTCTGAATTTGGATTCTTTTCCTACAGTTGGATTAGAAGCTCTACCAGGGACCATGTTTTCTACTTATTTTGCCTTCTTCCCCATGGTCTATTATAGTTCCCAGAGATTTTTCCAAGAGTGTGTTCTATCATCCTGGGAAATGCATTGCTGACTCACTGCCCATCTCCTGGCCGTACTGCCCACCAGTGCCAGCGAGACTGCAGCCATGGGAAAATGTGCCATGTTCTCAGCTGCAAACGTTATAACAGACCCAGGATGATATGCAGGTCCTATTTGGAGGAGCCATCCGAAGCATGCACTCAGAAATTTGACAAATCCCCATCATATGCCATTTTTCTACTGTTTCATATTCTTAGCCTTTGTTGTGATAATTTGAATTTTGCAATTAAAAAAAATTTTGTAATGCTATTTCTATTAAGATTCATTGAATATTCTTTAAAAGTCACTACACAAGTATGGAATGTAAGTTCTAGGTACCTTACAGTAACAAGATAATCATTTTTTTTAAGAGAGAGAGACAGTGAGAAAGAGAGAGAGAGAGAGAGAGAAAGGGAGAATCAATTTTATGTAGTTTCCATGTGGCTTTCGCTATTGACACTTCATTGTGTATGTGATGCTGAGATTTGAACCCACGTCCTTGCGCATGCCAGGCAAGTGCATAATGGTGAGCCACCACTCCAGCCCCAAGGTAATCAGTTTTTAAAATTAAGATCTTTAGCTGGGTGCCATGGTGCATACCTGTAATCCTAGTGACTCAAGAGGCTGAGGCAGGAGTATTACAAATTTGAAACCAGCCTCAGCAATTTAGTGAGGCTCTAATCAACTGCTAGTGAGACCCTGTCTCAAAACAAAAAATAAAAGGGGCTGGGAATATAGCTCAGCAGTTAAGCAACCCTGGATTCAATTCCCAGTACCAAAACAAAAGTAAAAACAAAAACACTCTCGCAAATTAAGATCTTAAAATTGAGGTGGTGGTCAAAAGTTGTCAACGCTGGGTGATTCCCTGTGTTCCCTTGGTTTATCTGACTTTGCAGGTGGAAATACTTACTGGGCAACAGGCCAGTGCCTCACAGTTTTGAGAGCTTTGTGGAGTCCTGTGCTTCACAGTGAAAAAGTGAGTCCCTGAGACTGAGGTCGATGGTTGGATACGTGTGCAGTTAGCCGGCCTCAATTTTGGCCCCTTGATAAACAGACCTCCACATTCCAAGGCTGCCAAGTTGCCGTCTTTTCGTGCCTGAATAAATCCCAATCTTCTCTTTACCCAGGGTTGGGGGTGTGGTGGGGAGGAGAGCTAGAACACCGGCAACGGGGTAAATTCAAACAATAAAAAGCCAGAAAAAAGCAGCACGCAAGTTTTGCAGGTCCTGCTAATCCAGCGCTGTCATTTCAAGGTGATGGCTTGAGAGTGATGGCGAAAGCAGCAATCCACCTGCACCCTCTGTAATGGAAACAGCCAGGCTCGAGCCTGCCTCTAGAAAGAAGAAAATCTGAAGAGTGAAGCTAGCTGGGAGAAGCTCGCTCATCGAGCCCAAAGCTGGTTTTTTTTTTTTTTTTTCTTTTTTTAAGAGAGAGGGACAGTGAGAGACATTTTATTTTAGTTTTCTTTTGGCCTTTTCTGCTCCAACATTGCGTTGTGCACTTGGTGCTAAGGCATGAACCCACGTCCCCGCACAGGCGAGGCAAGCGCGGTATCTTCTAAGCCCCATGGCTCCAGCCCCGAGCCCAAAGCTTTTAGAACTACCAAATAAAGATGTGGAAGTTTTGCTCCTGATGATCCAAAGGAGGGGCCTAAATACTTCAGTGTGAAAATGAGATTAGGGACCTGTTTTAATTTCTTCAGCTAGTGTTTCCAAACCCTAGCAGTATCTAATAAGCAAATATTCCTTGGTGAGATGGTTAAATAAAAGCCACTTACACCCAAGGCCATGCCACTGAGGATGAAGAAAAGGGCAAGCAATATTTCCTTATTCAGTTAAATGTTATAGCACCCTAGTCAAGAAATCCGTTTCAAACATCTTAGAAGAACTTGGATGCAAATACTTTGGGAAATCAAATGGTATTTCCTGAGTGGCTTGTACTCCAAGCCTGTGTCCTCTTTAGTCTGAGGTATTAATCAGTAACCCCAAAGGTAGTTACAAAGATTACGTGAGAGATGCAGTAGGCATGTGAAGGAAATTTCATTTCTCCTCCTCTTCCACTATGCTGACTTCTTGCCCCCATCATCTTGGAAGCTGACTACATAATACTTGTGCTGCTCCTTTGCTCATTTTTTCTCTCCTGGCAGCATCTTAAAAACTCACCAGGGGCTGCAGCGGTGGCTCAGCAGTAATAGCGCTTGCCTGGCATCCGCAAGTACGCGGGTTCAAACCCCAGCACCCCGTAGTACACAACTAAGTGTCATACATAACTAAGTGTCGGAGCAATGAAGGCCATGTGAAAAACTCAATAAAAATTGATTCTGTCTCTCCCTCTCTTTCTCACTGTCCTTCTCTCTTTAACAACAACAACAAAAAACTCACCAAAGCCAGGCACAGTGGCACATACCTATAATCCCAGCTACTCAGGAGGCTGAGGCAGGAGGATCATAAATTCAAAGCCAGCCTCAGCAATTTAGGGAGGCCCATAGTAACTTTGTGAGACCTTTTCTCAAAATAAAAAAAAATAAAAATAAAAAGGGCTGGGGATGGGGCTGGAGCAGTGGCTCAGCTTTTGCGGTGCTTGCCTGGCATGTGAGGATGCAGGTTCAAACCCCAGCACCACGTGCACCACGGAATGTCAGAGTGATGAGGGTCACAAGAAGAACTGAATAAAATTCTCTCTCTCATTGTCCCTCTCTCTTTGGGGAAAAAACAAATGGGCTGGGACTGTGGCTCAGTAGTTAAGTGCCACTGGGTTCAATTGCCAGTAAAGAAAAAGAAACACAAAACAAAAACAATACCTCACCAACGACAGAAATTTGTTCTCAGATCTATTCTTCCCATGGAGAGCCACACACAGGTGAGCAGTGGGTCCTCCATGGAAACTTGTTTCTGTACCGTCAATGAACGGCTCCTCTCTTGCCTGACTTTTCCTCTCCTTCTGTCACACACAAGGGATGTTGAGAAAGCTTAAAATACTTTCCCAGACTTCAATGGCTTTTTCCCACCTTTGAAGACAATAGGCCAACAGGAATGGAACTCCGAGCAATGCAGGTATTTCTTAACATATGTTTAGATAATTAAAGGACAATGCTTGAATTTCTCAACCAGGACAGGGTTACTGAAGAGATTACCCCTTAAATGGCTTTTGAAGTACAGTCCCAGCAAAACATAAGTTCAAAGCAAGTATCTGGCCAAGAGTGCATTTTACAGATAACTCCATAGTTTTATTACACAGTTCTCTGATCTGTTGCAAAATATCAGCCCCTTACATGGGCCTTGTTGATACCACCAACCACCAGGCAGGGAACATGTGGGGAGACTTGAACTTTTATAGCTAGATGAATTCTACAGACAGAGAAAAGACATTCAGGATTGCCTGGTCTCATTTTACAGATGAGCACGCTAACGTCAGAGAAACTATAATCTGCCCAAGGTCACAAGGCTAAGTAGAGGCTGAGCCAGCTGGGTGAACCTGCATTTAATATCTTCTGTTCTGACGCATTTATTTTTTTTAAAACAAAAGTTTCTTCAATGTCTACTACATACTTAGTGTGTTTGAGTGTTAAGTTTCAAAGATGAACATGACATGGCCCTTACACTCAGGGATCATGTTCTGAAAAGGAATGAAAGAAAATCCTTGTTCAACTGTAGCAATGTGATGGATACAGAGGACACCAAGAGAGCCAGGACATGATTAAAGAGGGTGAGGTACCTGCAGTGAGGCTGAAATTTGAAGGGACACCCAAAACTCACCAATCAAGATAAAGAATACTATCCCAATAAGGACAGTATCAACATTGCTGAAATTTTCCTGTTGGCTCAGGCTCCAATATGGCTTTGCAACACACTAGTACCAATACTACTTTTTATTTATCATCATGGATTATTTTCTATTAATTTTATTGTTTAAAATAAAGCAATAAAATATTCTTTATATTTGTTATTTGTTACTGAGTTTTTCTTTTCTTTGTACCTCACTTCAGGAGAACCTAACAGAGGCCAGGGCAGGGATGGGAGCAAAAGGGACAGGTATAAGATTTTCAGGTTCTGTTTCCAAGAGGCCTACAGAGCAGATCTGCTTTGATTTTGGGTTTTTTTTTGTTTTGTTTTGTTTTTTGTTTTTGTTGTTGTTGTTAACATTTTTTGTAAGGGTTTATTGTATTCCTTGCTTGGGAGAATGAGATTCTCAAGTTTAAAAGATGTGTGAAAAATTATTATAATCATGAGAAAGGATTAGATCCAGGTTCGTGAGGCCATCATATATAGCATGGGGGTCCGGGGTACGGGTTTGGAGGACCAATAAATGGAGCATAAGGTTCAAAGAGGCGCACTACGTGCTGTCTTACCAAAGTGTGAGGGTTTCAGAGCTCAGCTGTTTGCCTTCCTCCCAAGCTTCCTCTGTAGAACTGTCAGCAAACTCCTTTAGGAGACACGGCTCGCTTTCCCTTCTTTGTCCACCAGAGGAGAACAAAAAGGATAATTCTTTAAATTTGACTCTCACAACAGTCTGTTTTTCTTAGACAAATGCTTAATAAATTGGAAGGGAGAGGAGCAGAATCAGAGAAAGAAATGTCTTAGACAATATTCCGAAAATTGCTTTTCTGGTCAGACATTTTTGGAGACTGCCACATTGCACAACCCCAGAGGGCGACTTCCCATCATAGCCTATGTAAATTGTATCCTTTGGAATCATGGCATGCACAACCAGTTGATTATACGCAGCAGTGACACTTTATGACAGTCCTAGATATCCAGCAGCAAATAATATGTGGTATTCACATTTGGTTCCTTGACAGATCCTAATTCAAACCATTGTGATTGCTTATTTTGAACCAGCTGGCTTCTCAGATTTAGGTAATCTCCCCACCCCCGCAAAAAATGCTGAACACTGTTTTGAGGAAGCGAGGTTTTCATGCCTGAATCCCTGCCCTTGTTAGCAGAGAAGGAGATACATGCATATATTGACAAGCAATTAACACGACAGGGAATTGGGAAAAATGCCAAGAAAGTAAAGCCTGCTAACAAAGATTTGAAGATCAGATTCAAACATAATATATTAGTTACATTATTTGCAGAACAAATCCGATAAGACTGAGTTTGTGAGGATGGAGCGAAGGCTCAGTGGTTGGCATGCGCAAGGACCCGGGTTCAAACCCCAGTACCACAAATGAATGTCAGAGAAACAAAGGCCAGATGAAAACATAAATAAAATTGATACTCTCTCACTTACTCTCTCCCTCTCTCTTAAAAAAAAAAAAAGAGACTAAGTCTTGTGAAGAAGATGCAAAATTTTATTCTCATACACTGCTAGCAAGAAATAACATGGCAGGGGAGCTGCAGCGGTGGCTCAGCGCTTACAGCACTTGCCTAGCATGCGCAAGTACGTGAGTTCGAACCCCAGCACCACGTACACAACGATGTGTTGGAGCAACAAAAGCCACATGAAAAACTAGATAAAATTGATTCTCTCACTGTCCCTCTCTCTTAAAAAAAAAAAAAAAACACTGCATAAAATGACCCCACCAAAACTAAATGTGATACAGGAAAAAGAATGGCAGAGAAGGAAGCTGGCCTGGAGAGTCTGCCAGCACATTTATACTATTAAAGTCATGAGCCCAGATGAGATAACCAAAAGATGGAGTTTAAACAGTCAAGTGGTGTCAAACCCTGTCACTGGTGCTCTCTAGATTTAAAGTCAAGATGTTGAGGAGAAACCAGTAAGGGACGCTGAGAAGGATGACCACAAACTCATGATATTATGCAGCCTACTGGAAAAAAGAGGAATCGAAAGACCTGTGTCTACTGCCACTGATGGACTTTGTAAGATGAGACTGAAGGTTGTCTGTTAACTGTAAGAACTAGAGATCATTGGTGACCTCCACAAAAATAGTGTTGGTGCACTGTGCACGTGACAATCTAATTGGAATGGGTTTAACGAAGACTAGGAGGAACTGGAAACAGCAAATGAAGACTTCTATAGTTTGCTGCAAAAAGAAGAGAAATGAATCTGTAGCTGAACCTGGAAATGGGGCCAAGAGAAGTGTCCTGTATATATATTGATAAAGATGAGAAAGGGGCTGGAGCGGTAGCTCAGCGGTTACGGCGCTTGTCTGGCAAGCGCAAGGACCCGAGTTCGAACTCCAGCACCACATACAAAACAAAGTGTCAGAGCAACGAAAGCCACATGAAAACCTAAATAAAATTGATTCTCTCTTAAAAAAATAGGAGAAAATAAGAGTTGTTTATATGCTGATGAGAATGATCCAGATGAAAGAGGGGAAAAAATTGATGATGCAAGGAAGAGAAAAGAACTTGCTGGAGCAATGTCCTTGGGTAGGCATGGGGTATGATGGGAACCACTGAGAACCCAGTTCTTCCACCTCAAGAGAAGAGCGGTGGGCATACGGCTGCAGACACTGGAAGGTGGGCAGAAGTGCTGGTGGGGACTGTGGAAATGTCCACTGACGTCAATATTCTCACAGAAATGTGAATTCAGGGCGCCAGCTGAGTGGGAAGCCTGAAAGAGTGGAAGGTTGAATGGACTAGGGAAATGTGATATGATTACTGGAAGAAGGAAGGAGATGAACAGGTATTACTTAAGGACAAGGAAAGAAGAATGAACGAAAAGTACGCACGAACTTTCACTTGGTGACACAGCATCGGGGTACTTTTCTTAAAGAAATGATTGAGAGGGGCTGGAGCTGTGGCTCAGTGGTTTCAGCGCTTGCCTGGCATGCATAAGTACATGGGTTCAAACCCCAGCACCCATGTACACAACTAAGGGTCAGAGCAACGAAAGCCACATGGAAAACCCAATAAAATTGATTCTCTCTCTCTCTCTCTCTCTCTCACTATCCTTCTCTCTTAAAAAATAATCTAACTAAAAAAAAATATATAAATATATATAAAATAATCTAACTAATATATTATGTTTGAATCTGATCTTCAAATCTTTGTTAGCAGGCTTTACTTTCTTGGCATTTTTCCCAATTCCCTGTCATGTTAATTGCTTATCAATATATACATGTATCTCCTCTGCTAACAAGGGCAGGGATTCAGGCATGAAAACCTCTCTCCCTCAAAAAAGAAATGATTGAGGAACTTTGTCCTGTTCACTGGCAGGACTTCTTGTAACAGCAAGAAGTTAGAAACATTTGGCTAAATGAATCAATTTATTAATCAGTGAAACCTTTCCATTGTGTTTAGAGTATACATCAGTATCAAAGATATTGATCATACATTTGAAAGAAAAAGTCCCTGTGTTGGTAAAAAAAAAAATTGTACATTTGTATTTATTTATAAGTATTTACATGTTTAAAATCGGTAATCTTTTCAGGATAGATTCTAATTGACCATATTTTCTGATTTTTCCATAATAAGCAGAAAGAGAAATTTGTAAGGAGAAAACAATACTATACACTTGCTCAAGTTCTTGTGCTGTGGGCTCGTTTAGTTTTGGTGGCTTTCAGATGCCCTGCAGCATGCTCTGTGTACTGGCTGCCTTAGCCTGGCACTGCCCTGGTAATGCCTTGGCACCACACAATTACCACTAAAACCACTCTGGCAGAAACAATTCCATAATTTACCTGTATGAAGATTTATTTAAACATGCTGTGCTATATCTAGTTTGTAAGTGTAGGTGTCAACTCTAATCACCAACTCAAGGGGTGATTAATTAGCATATAAAGTAATCAAACAAATCAACTTCTTACATTTGATTACTGAGCATATGGAATATACTTATGTGAACCATCACCTGAGGGTAGTTATTTAGCATAAAGAAATGTTAGAAATAGACCAGGCATGGTGGGACATGCCTGTAATCCCAGATTCTTGGGAGACTGAGGCAGGAAGGTGGCAAGTTCAAGGCTAGTCTCAGCAAATTAGTGGAACTCTATGAGAAAAAAAATTTAAAAAGGGGGACTGGGGCAGGAACTCAGTGGTAGAGTGCGCCTGAACTTAATCCCTGGTACAATAACACACACACACACACACACACACACACACACGAAATGTTGGAAATTTTTTTTGGGCAAATTGTGAGTTAGCAGTGTTGAGACAAGACTCACTGTACTTGATGGACAAGGGTACAAATTGACCAAGACCAGCAGCCTGTACCTACTCAGGTCCGGGTGCCTCCACTCCATGGAGGTTCCCCTTGCTTGATTCAACTCAGATATTGCCTACAAAATTCTTCCAGGAGTATGTGAACAAGTCCACCTCCGGCTGTATCTTTCCCCTAAGGTGTTTATGCAGCAGGACAGGGAGCTGTCCAGAGTCATAATGCGAGCCTGTGCCTGCCTGCTTGCTGACATTGTTCATATTTTGGAACTATCTCATCTGAGACTTGCTTGCATCCAACTAGTTTGGATCAAATAACACCTACTGGCCTGTTAGAAGAAATTACCAAAATTTGCCAGCAAGAACCTCATGATTGTCTGTTGCCCAGACTGGTTTAGGCTATTTATGTAAGAAAAACAAAAACATTCTTTGACATGCATAATAGACAATGTCTTGGTGGCATATAAAGCGGATGTAAAATAGGATTTAGAGAATTTTGCCACTTTTACTTGTGATATATAATTTACATTTCAATGTTGTGCTATGACATGCTTCAAGATAGTCCTTGGCTATCTCTTTTATAACCAGATTGACACCCCAGGTCCCTACTGTACAGTCTCTGGCACTGCCCCTACCACAGGGATTCTGAATGTTCTGCAGAAGGCCATCTGCCTTATTCCACAATGTGCCATTTCCCTTTGAAACAGCTTCTCCAGAATTCAAATTTCCACAACTAAATTGGAGTTTTTCTGATCTGCTTGCAGCTTATGCACTATTAATGTTTGGATTACACCGGATAAATCTGGAGGTTAAAATTGATTCATGTGAATGGATATCCGAGTAAGCAGGAGACAGGACCTAGAGTCAACTCGTGGGTTGATATTGCATAAACATGTTTTATAATCTGTTTAACAGCAAACTTGATACTTCCGGAAATGTGCTGACCAAAACACGACCTTTTCTATTAAAAGAGGAAAAAATCATATTTTTCTTCTTCTTCATAAAGAAGAAAATTATTAAACAGATAAAATATTGTTGCCCCCAGCAAAGCTTGGTCTTGGGCTATTCTTTTTACCCTGTATTCTTTTTTTTTTTCATCTTCTTGTGCAGGGCTAGAGAAAAACCACCTTCATATTTGGAATGGTGGCATTTAACCTCCAGTTTAGTATTTTAAGGACACCTGCCTGACTCTGATCAGATCAAAGTGAACATCAGTAATAATGGGAGAAACTGACACTATATGTTCTCTGCTCTAACCCTGAGAGGAACATGGCACAGAGTATGTGCTATTCCTGGACAAATACACATATCGCTCATAAAGAAACTGCACACAGACCCAAAGTGAGGGAGATTCTACAAAATAACTGGCATGAACAAAACTATTGAAGCCAAGGAAGTTAAGAAAGATTGATGAATCATTTCAGATGGAGGAGACATCAAAGTAAATGCAACATGTGATTTGGGATTGCATCCAGAAACAAAAAAAAAAAATTTTTTTCTGTACATGTTGGAACAGTAGATGAATTTGAATGGGATGTATGGATTAGATGGTGACATTTGATGATAATACCCTAAATGTCAATTTCCTGCCTTTGATAGCTGAACTATGGATGTGTAGGAGAATGTCCTTGTCTTTTAGGAAATTCACATTGACATTTTTGGTGGGTCTGGAGTATCAGGCCTCTAACCTTTAAATATTTCAGGAAGAGAGATGATAGACAGATAATAATAGAGAAAACATGGCAAAATTTTAGCAATTGGGAAATATGGGTAAAACATATACGACAGTTCTTTGTATCATTTTTTCATCCTTTTTGTATGATTGAAATTATTTCAAAATAAAAAGCAAAAAAATAGAGAATCTTTGAAGCAAGAGTCATTTTACTATTAAAGTGCAAATGCTCATGATCCCTATCAAACAAATTACAATATCTATGTCTATAGATAACTTATTTACCTACATCTGATATATGTGTATGAATATAATGTGTTTGCAATCCTGCAGACCTGATGAACTCGAATGTGGCTGAGCTCCTGGAAGTTCCGGAGGTGATTTGGTTTATAGCCAGCGTGGCAAACCACCCTCTAAACCAGGCTTCTCCAGAGATCTAGGGTAGATCTGGGAGAGAGGAAATGCTGCTTCTTCGTTTTCCTCTCACATTCCACACCCATACATGTGTACTATCTTTTCTTTCTTGATGCTTCACACACTAAGGTGTAAATACCTGATAAATGACTCAGAGTAGCTTCCCAAATTGTGTTCCTCAAAATACTAATGTGTCTCCAGAAAACAAATGAAAACAGACGGGATCTGGCGCATTCAGGGTGGTATGGCCGTAGACAGAACAAACGAAAACAAAAACAAAAACAAAACTCTTGGATTGAATGAGTCTGTGCAGAGCTTCATATGGTAGCTCCTTTGGGGAAATTTGAAGCACACATTAGTTTATAAATGGCTCTAAAATAGCCTGTTTCGTTTTGCTTAATTCAGAACTTAGCAAACATTTTTGGCCCTGGAACATTTTCCCCACTTAACACCTGTCGCATACTCCTAGTGACACTTGTTCCCCAGGGCTACTTCCTCCAGAAGGCTGCTGGAATGGGGGGCGGGGTGGGGCAGGCCTCAGGTGGGCTCAGCCAGGGCCTGGCTTGAGTTATTTTCACAGCTCTTCTTTCTTGGTCTGCAGAATGACCTCCCTGCTTTTCAGGACCAGCCAGGCGAAGAAGGTGCTTGCATTGCACCCGCTCTGCTCAGACTACCAGGTGAACCAACCACAGGAGCAAGGGAAACAGGATTGCCCTGCTGACTTGGACTCTTCTGGGCTCATCCAGATGACTTCTAGGGTTCCTTTCATGCGTGGTGGCTATGCAGTAGGGAGGGCGGGGATCAGAATGCCTTCCGCAACGTGACGCTGAAACCGGCAGAGCATCACACTATTCTCTATCTCTGGCTACCTGTCCCAGAGTAGAGCAGGGCCCCCTGAGTAGAGTCCCTTCCTTTTCTGCAGGGGAATATGGAGGACAAAGGCAGAGGCTGCTCAGGGAGGGCACCAAGGAAAGGATCACTAGCAGTACACTGGGCTGGGGTGTTGCTCATCTGCCTGTGTGAGGCCCCAGGTTCAACCCCCAAATCCTCAGCATCGCAAAAATAAAATTAAAAAGGATTGCTAGTGTACTTTTTTTTTTTTTTTAATTCTGATGCTTTCTCACAACTGGCTTTTTCTTTTTCTTTAACCCCACCCGGATTTCCTGTAAGCCCTGGCTCTGGAGCACACTGGTTACTTTGACCTACATTCAGGACACTTACGAAATGAACAAAGATTACTCACCAGCTTCCTCACTGGAACTTGGATTCCAAAGTTTTTTTTTTTTTTTTTTTTTGTACCACTGGGGAATGAACCCAGGGGCACTTTTACTCTTTTACCAGTGAGCTTTTTGTTAGTCCTTTTTATTTTTTATTTTTAATTTTGAGACAAGTCTAAGTTGCTGAGTATCTGCCAGGCTGCAGAGGCAGACTTCTGAAACCCTGTGATTCTCCTGCCTCAGCCTCCCAAATTGCTGGGATAACAGGTGTGCCCCACCACGCCTGGCCCAAAGGTTGTTTTCTTTAAGCCTTTTGCCTCACAATTTTATAGTAAAATCCTTCCAAACAGATCCTTTCAAAGAGTTAAGAATGGAAAATTGCATCATTATAACCCTCACAGTAATTTCTAAATAGCACTGGTGAATTCAAATATTTGTAAGTAACTTTGCATGGGTCACTTACATTATGACCAAGAAAATTACAACTCTAGGTTAATATTGGAGTTGATCTAATGTCGCTTATAACCAGAAATTAATGCAAGTCCCTCTTTTACTGTGAAATGGTTAATATGAATGTCACGAGTACAGTGATTTCATAAGACCACAGCTATCTTTGAAGATGGGCCATCACTCATCTATCACCCAAGTAGTTGTGAGATTCTGGAGCTCAGGTACTTACTGTAGTTAGTCTCAGAAAGTGCCAGGATCTTGTCCCCAAGAAGGTGTCCAATTAGAATTAGGGTCATCTTTCTCTTTCTATTTTGTCTTTGTCTTCCTTTCTTTTCTTTTCTCTTTCCTTTTTCTTCTCCTCTTCTTCTCTTTCCTTCCTTCAAAGCACTCTCCTTACAACTACTCTCCTGTTTCTCATTAGACCCTTTCTTAGGTCACCCCTAACTTATTTGATAAATCACAATGTGAGAACTGTGTTACCTCACTCTCTACCCACATTTGTTTTAAATAAATTCAGTGAAAAAAATGTTGTTTAACTTTTGCAAAACTTGTTTTTATTTTTATTTTTTAAATTTTGTTGAGTTGTTGTACAATCACAAATGCATATGTAGTATCAGTATGATATGCCTCTGATCCTAATCCAGAATCGCCACATCACCCACACCCCAATCTCTTGACTCTTCTATATTCAACACCTCAATTCAAAAGAGTGGCAAAAACTGAGAATTGCTACTCTCTTAAATTAACCCCAGAGGTAAATTTGGTTTGAAACTTTCTGAGTCCCTTTGGAGCACTCGTGATCCTTTGAAGCCGACCTCTGGCCCAATATCTACCTCAGAGAAGTGTCAGAGCCTGACATTTCCTAAGGTTCAAATTCTTCTAAGTTGTCAGTCACTGGTAAGTTTCCTCTGGTCCTAGAATTACTTCTACATTTACCAGTTGAGCAGATGTAAGTCACAGGTTCCAGGAGTATGAGCAGAAGATGATCACAAATATTTTAGTTTCTCTTTCGAGCCGCAATTTCCCTGCCAGTTGGTATTAATCTAGCTTCTCCTAAATCATCTCCAGCGACAAGCTGCCTTTGACCTCTAAAGGGGTCCATTTTGTTTTCAGATAGTACTCAGTGCTTGAAAGTCTTCATTATGTTTGGTTAAAGTCTACCTCTCCATTGTCTCTACCTCCTTCTGCCTACTGGCATGAATCTGTGGGCTGGTGCCTATGGGGAGACCCAACACAAGAGTTTGCCAAACTAGGGGTGATGGTGACTAAATTCATTTTGAGACTCTTTTGCTTAAGAATTTGGTTTGGAAAAATGGGGAGAGGTCAGTTAGATATGTAAGGTTTGCAAAGCAGAGATTAAAAAACAAAGCCCAAAACAAATCATGTTAATGTTAATGATGGAACACTAGAACAGGAGTCCTGCTGCTGAGCCAATGGTGTGGTAACCAGGTAACCTGTCTTTTTTATGGACTCTGTAATAATTTTCAGTATCTCCTGTGTTGGATCTCAGTTCTAAGCTTAGTTGGACCCACCTAGACCCCAACCCAGCACTTTCCCACAAGCTTCCCTCTCTGTTCCTGGGCTGCCAGAATCAAGATCTTGTCTTCTTATTTTCACACATATTCTTCCAAAACTCCCTGCCCTACCTAAAGCAAACCAAATGAACCCCTGATCCTTAAACTCACAAGAATCTAACTAATGGTTCTCACATTCCCTGAGTCTTCTCTTCTTCATGCTGAAGGTCTCCATCCTTTAGACCAGGGTCATAAGGCGGCTACCATTATCTTCAGCTTCTCTCCCTCTCATGACTCATCTCTAGGTTTCTGTATGACACCTTTACCCCAACAATCAGCACCATCAATGGGAAGATCAATTGACAACGCGAACTGAGCATTTCCTTTGTGTTTTTCAGAATACTTTGATGAAATTAAACATATGCCTTTCAATTTTGTGAAGGATCAGGGTAAAGCCTTCCCTAGTGGATCAGCCCCAGGGAACTCAAAGGTTGTTAGAACCAGATTTGTAAAAACTGAATGAAAATGGATGATTATCAGTGTGTTCTTGGAGGGATAGGATGTGATGTTGTTGTCTGTTGATCTCTTCACTAGCCTCCTTCATTGGGCAAGATAAAGCACTGGCTTTCATTTCAAGTTACTGAGATAGTACTGGGAAAAGTAAGGAAAAAATCTAAACTCCAGATAATGTGCTTAAATTTATTATCTGAATGTAAATGTAGATTTTTTATGTGTATCCATTTTTTGGCTGCTAGTCATAGAAAACTTAGCAGTTTCTCAAGTCATAGGGATAATGTTTAATAAGGTATCTGGAAATGGGTACAAGTTCCATGTTTTGTTCTTCACTTGAGGTTAAAATCTGTAACTCTGCCTCCAGAATTCTGCTTGGCATTTTCATACAACTATGTTTAAGCCTGAAAGTCTGGAAAATCTTCTTACGCCACCAGAAGACTTCCCCTTCTGTCTCAGACCGGGTGGAGGAAGCACGTGGCCAAATCAGAGCTACAGAGGAGGCAGAGAGGTATCTGGCAACGGGAGGAAGGACTATCATGACTGGGCAAAGTGTGCCACAATGTGTTTGGAACGTTTAAGATTTATTTTATTATAAAAAGTTAATCATGATTATTAAGGGATACTTGGAAAATAGAAGAAAAGGATCCCTTAATGCCATTACCCAAAGACTTCTCAATGCATTGACTTAACACTGTTCTAATCAGACTGCAAATGGGTTTTTCTTTTTTCTTTTTCCACTTCATATAGGAAAGTTTAAGGCTCTGAAATATATTTACCATTTTGAAATAAATGTGAACTATAGGAGGAGGCAGCATGGAGCTGTGGAAGGCGGACTGGCTAGAGAGCAAAGGCCTGGTGCCTGGTGGGGAACTCACCCATCACTGTATTTCCATTTCCTCAAAATAAATAGGGAAGTTAAAATAAGAGGTAAGGTTTGTTTTTTTGTTTGTTTTTTGATTCAACCATTCTCAAGGCTGCAAGACGATGAGGTCTGTGCCTTTGAGACACACAAGTCACACTCTCAGACGCTGAGTCAAGTCTGCAGGCCAGGGCCACAAGGATGAGCAGGCCAGGCAGACTGTAGACGGTTGCCATGTGAAACTGCATGCTCAATATATAATACTGTAATATGTAAAATATGATATATACTACCAGACCCTCCAGAATTTCAAAAATTTAGATTTTCCATGTGAAGGTGTATCTCAAAAATTAGCACCTACTTTGAAAATCAAAGCTAAATGAAACATGGTGGAGGCCAAACAAAACTTTATTTATAACTCTAGTTAGCCCAGCAACTGAATTATTTTAATGAATCCAAAACACCTAATGCTTATATTAATGGTGAAAAAATGTAGTCTAGGATTTAATATCTCTAGTTTTTCACATTGACAGAATAAGTACTTCCCTTGTGGATTCCAAAATGCCCTCGGGACTGAGCTGAGCTTTGATGTGCTCTCTTGATTAAGTATGTACTGTATTGGAAACAAGTAAGTTAGGATGCTGCTAGGCCTCAGCTCCTTTTATATACCTTTTATATATATTTTTCATGGTCACATCTGGATCCATACCAAATCCTGTGTCTTCTGCCCTAATCACTCAGTTTAAGCTGAAAATAAAAGGGAGAATGATGAAAGTCTCAGACAGGTGTTCCCTTGAGTGAGAACTGCCACCTCAAACATTTATTCTTTCCCTCCTCCTCTTTAATCTCTCCTTTTCAGACAAAGAATCATCAACACCGCCAGATACCAGATTCTGACTCACTTGCTGAAAGCGGGCGCGGAAAGGGGATTTAGAAACTTTGAACTTTTCTTGTGATTTTTCGCCTTTGACACAGTTGTTATTAGAGTTCTGAAGAAGCAGCAGCCCCCTGTAAGAACACAGGTTGCTAAATGATTCATCTCACAGACCTTGATATTCAATCCAGGTGTAGGAATAAACAGTGGAGCCCTGGGGCTCTATCCTGGGGCTTGGAAAAGCTTCAGTGAAATTCTATAGCAAGAGGCCAGCAGCTTCCCTGACTTTCTCTTTGTTCTACTAAAGTTTTTTATCTCTGAAAAGCAAAGGGATTTCCTCGGGGGATTAACCAGAGGAAACAACCTGAGGTAGGGAGAGTGTTTCATTAGAATTAAAAGTCACAAAAGTATCCTGAAGTCACAAGAAGCAACCTTGGGCTGTTCCTCTTATTTAGTGTTCAGTGCCACAAATCCTCGTTCTTCTGAGGGTCTCCTACTGGCTGCAGGAGCATCTTGGGCAAGCAGTAGTGTTTTCTTCTTTCTCCCTGCCTCCTTCTTTTCTTTCTGGGGATAGAGTCCAGGGCCACCTACAAGATAGGCACTCTACCACCCAGCTACATCTCTGGCCTTTCAAATTTGTTTTATTTTTTTTATACAGGGTGTCACTAAATTGCCCAGACTGACCTTGAACTTGTGATACTCCTGCCTCAGCCTCCTGCCAGTAGCTGGGATTACAGGTATGTGTGCCACTGCCCGTGGCAGTAGTGATTTCTTAAGCAAGGCAGAAATGTGTCTTATCCAGAAGTGAAACATTAATTTCTTCTGTGCTGTGTATTTTTCAAAAGCTTTCTTATATGCATTATTTTGTTAACAACAAACTGTTTTGAAATAATTTAAAAATCAGTAGGTCACTCTTTAATCCTGCAGTGTCTTGGTTCCAGGTAATGAAAGTGAAAGGATCAGAGGGAGGAGACAGATGATTAATTTTCTTTCTTTCTTCCTTTTTTTTTTGTAGCGCTAGGGATTGAACTCATGACGTATTGCATGCTAGGCAAGTACTCTACCAATGAGTTACAGATACAGCCCATGATTAATTTTCTTAATAATAAATCCTAGATGCTATTGTACAAAGAATGAGATGAGGGCAAATAATTTCCCAATCACAGATGGTTTCTGGGTTTTCAAGATAGCCAATATGTTTTTCTACAAATTTGCCCTACTCAGACTTTTTATTGCAAACCAGGAGTCTGCAGAAGGATTCAGTATGATACTGAAGGAGAAGAATCTGTGTGCAGGCAGCTACACCAACAGCAGTCTGACATCTATCTCCTGCCAACATAAGACCAGATAAAAGGAACATATTTAACCACTGCTCAAAACCACTACAAATTCCTGAAACAATAACAAAAATCACATTTCTATCAGGTTTATTTTTCAAATTTTTATTTTCCCATTTGTGGATATATACTTTAAAAACGTCAATGATAACCTGAATGATCCATTTCTAAAATAACCATGTTTTTAGTCATTTCCAAAGTGAAACAAGGTTTTTATTGACCTTTTATTAATGATTAACATTAAAAATTTCAAACAGCCAATTGTTTTTCCACATCTCTTATTTTAGCCTTGTTACATTTTAATGATCACTATACGTTTGTATAATCACTCTATATTTTTAGAGAAATGGTTGGTTAATGCTTTGATTGCTCTGCCAGCATCCCATTTAATTTGACATACTGCATTTCTATTTTCACTTTAAAATACTCTTTCCAGGGCTGCAGCAGTGGCTCAGTGGTTACAGCACTTGCCTGGCATGTGAGAGGATGAGACTTCAAACTCCAGCACCACATACACAACAAAGTGTCAGAGCAAAGAAAGCTACATGAAGAACTAAATAAAATTGATCCTTTCTCTCCCTAAATAAACAAATTAAATAGAACACTCTTTACTACATTTTGGAGTTTCCCATCTGACTTAAATATTACTACAGTTTAAACTTTCTTTTTCACATATTCTGTGTGACTGATTTTATTTGGTTGTTTCTAATCTTATTGCTTACTTTGGGTATAGGGCATATGGAATTTTGACTAAAACTGAACATGGTCAATTTTTATTTATTTTTCCATCTGTTTTTTGATTTTCCGACAGTTGTGTATGTGATACTGGGGACCAAACCTGGGTACTTGTGCATGCCAGGCAAGGACTCTATCATTGAGCCACCACTCCAGCCCCTGAACTTGGTCAATCTTTAAGATACCCTTGGGCATGGGCTGGAGCAGTGGCTCAGAGGTTGCAGCACTTGTCTGGCATGTGCAGGGACGTACGGACGTGAGTTCAAACCCCAGCACCACATACTCAAGTGTCTAGAAACAAAGTCCAGATGGAAAAATAAATAAAATTGATTCTTTCGCTCTCTCTCATTCTCTCCCACTAAAAAAAAGAGAGAGAGAGAGAGATACACTTGGGCAGAAAAAACGTGAGTTAGTTTATATTTCCATGTATTTGTTCATATAAATATTAAATCTGTCTAACTAATTCTGTGCAATGTGTGTATCATGTGCGTAGTCCTACTTTTGAAACACTGATATTCTGGGGCTGGAGCAGTGGCTCAGTGGTTACGGCACTTGTGTGGCATGCATGATGATGCAGGTTCAAACTCCATTACTGTGTATAATACAAAGTGTCAGCAAGGAAAGCCACATGAAAAACTACATAAAATTGATTCTCCTTTTCTCTCTCTCACTGTCCCTCTCTCTCTTTAAAAAAACAAAACCAAACACTGATATTCCCAATTATGTATGGCATTTCTACCAATTTTTTTCTATTCAAATATTTTTTGCTTTAGAAGTTTGGAATTTTTAGATGATCAAGTTATATCTCCTATTACTTTTGATGTGAAATCTTTATTATATGAAGAATCCCAGATCAGAGACTTTTTTTAAACAGGAACATATTTGAGATTTGACCTAAAGGAATATACAATTGTACTTCACAGTGAAGTAAGTAGCGGGCACACACCCTCCCCTACACCCTCATTAACCTCTGCCTCTTGGCAAGACATTGACCTATTTTCCAAGGAAGCCCAGGCTCCAATTGTGTTACCTGGCTGAGTCACAGTTGGGGCTTATAGAGGACAACCTGGCAATTACACTGTGTTCCTAGAGTCAATGTGCATTCATAAATCCTCTGGTGCCTGAAGTCTAAAACCTCATAACTTGCTCACCGAGTCTAAGCCATCAGGCAAAATGGTATCTGTGATACCATTTCACCTAAAAATCCATCTTTGTTAATTATTAAATTTGCTCATTGCTTAATCACGATTATTTGTTAATGGTTATTAGAATATTAGAATCACTTTTAATCACTTATTAGAATCACTTTTCTCTCAGCAGCTGAATATTTCTATCCAGGGCCAGATGGTTTCTCTTCCAATCCTCTTAGACACATGATATTTATCCTGGAAATAAGAACGACCAAGTGTGCTCCACACATGAATGAAATGGTAGATGAGGTATGGAGGCTGCTTTGTCTTTAGAGAAAAGGCAGCAAGCAAATTACATTTGTTCTCCAAATGGTCAAAAGGCCAGGAGTGCATGAGTTCCACGCAAGTCTTTTTCTTAATGACACTTACTTGATTCACATTCCAGTCCCCTCCCACGCACTTCCCGTTTGCCTAGCCTTTACTTAGGATAATCATGGCATTACTATTCTCAGGCAGAATTCCTCAGGAATTGCTCAAAGGCAGTATTTGGCCAGAACCCTGAGGTTTTTCTGAGTATGAAAAGCTAATTTTTATATAATTATTTTTGTTGAATTTTTTAAACTGTAAGACTAATTTTGGATTAAATATCATACTTTCATTTGCTACCACTTAATACTAGCCTCTACATCCCATCTAGTTATGGATAAAATCATATTTCTTAGAAATGCAGTCCAGAGAACAAAATAATTCGTAAATTGCAATATAGCTTTCAAGTATCCATTGTTTACTGGGACAGTTACTGAGCTGATCACTTCACAAATCAGTCACATGATTATTTCTACCTTTTATAGTTAAAGAAACTAAGCCTTGTGCCCCCCAAAACACACTATTAGACAATGGCATAAGCAGAAATTACACCTAAGTCTTTCTGGTTTCCAGGGTTATGCAGGTCGCTACTGAGCTACACAACAGATACCGAGTCACCATAGTGCCATTCAGTCCTAATATCACACATCTAGATTCTACCTATGCTATTTTAAAAACACTTGACAAAATGAAATATGAAACAGGCAATGTGCTAGGTGGGGAATCTAAAGGTGCAGAGTGGAAGAGGAAGAACTGGAACGGTATTGCAGTCTATCTTGTAGCAGAAACTTGCACAGAAAAGCTTGGAAGCAAGGCAGGAAAAGCACGCAGGGACACAAAAGCTACCTTTTAAAGGACAAGGAGGGGTTTCCTAGGCAGAGAAGAATTGAGTAGGGTGACGGGGACAGCATGCTTAAGTGGAGGTGGGAAGGGGATGGGTTATTTCATCCCAAGAATGATGAAGAACTCAGCAGACCTGAGGATAAGAGGCATAGTGGTAGGTCAGGAGGTAAAGAATGCTCAGAAAGAGGCGTGCTGTGGGAAAGAGCCTCAGGAAGGTATGGACTGGGGACAGCCTGAGAACACCATGCAAAAGATTCTGAAGCCTAAAGGATCTCATGAATAATGACAAGCAGTGGAGGGTGTGAAGACAACAGGGAGTGGGGTATGCCTGCCCCACAGGGGAATCTGCCCGGCAGCGCTGCTCCAGAGCTGCAGGCCCAATATTTGTAGATCTTCTGATTTGCCAAGACAGGCCAGAGATCTAAATTTTAATATAAAACCTCCAATTTTTAAATATCAGGAATTAAATATATATATATATAAAATCGGCCAGTCAGGCAAAATGACTTAGCAGCTGACTTTGAGTTCATTCTGTAGACAAGCACCTTGCTTTGTCTCTGTAGGCAACTAGCGGCCCAAGTTTGGCATAAATCCTTAGTGAAACCCAGAGATACTGTTATATAAATAATCATAAATAATTAGAAAGGGAAAGCATATAAAATTAATCTTCTCTACATTGCAGTTTCTAAGTGTACTTCCTAAATAATTGTTGAACAAATAAAGTCTTTCCTTATTATTTCTTATACATTCCACAAAAGTTCACTAACTGAACTTCCTAATTTTTTTTTGTATTATTTTTAAAAATTAGTGCTCAAGCTTAAAATAAGAAATAATCCATTGGTACATGATGCAGACTAACCTTTGGGATGTTAAAATTGAGAAGGATGGAGCTCTAGCACCCGGAGATTTTTCTGTAAATAACTGAGAAGGGAACCCCAACTGAGTAGAGAATCATATTCCAGGAAGACCCAATTTAAGCTTTTTTTTAAGGAGAGAAGTACAGTGAGAGAGAGAGAGAGAGGGAGAGACAGAGAGAATCAATTTTTATTGAGTTTTTCACATGGCTCTCGTTGCTCTGACACTTAGTTGTGTATGTGGATGCTGGGGTTTGAATGGGTGTTCTTGTGCATGCCAGGCAAGTCCCATAACCGCTGAGCCACAGCTCCAGCCCCCAATTTAAGCTTAATCAGTGTTTTTTGGTACCTGGGGTTGAACCCAGTAGTGCTAACCACTGAGCCACATCCCCAGATCTTTTTATTTTTCATTTTCAGACAGGGTCTTATTAAGTTACTCAGGGTTTCACTATGTTGTCAAGCCTGGCTTTGAACTTGTCATTTTCCTTCCTCAGCCTCCCAAACTGCTGGGATTACAGGAATGTACCCACCTTCCCCAACCAAGAAACTGCTTTCTAACCCCTAACTAGGCACTTTATGACTCCTGTTACACTTTAAGCGATCAAATATTTTCCATCTTGCTTCCTCTTCCACCTTATAAAAGTTTTGCATTGTACTCTCCGGTGAAGCCCAGACCACCTGCAGTTTGGTGCTGCCTGATTCTTGAACTGTTGCCTGCCCAAAAGAAATATTAAATGCTTTAATAATTAGTAGAAATGCTAATTACCCTGATTTGACATTACACATTGAATTATCATATCATACCCCATAAATATGTATAATTATGTTTGTTTGAATTTTTAAAAAATAATAAAAAGACTGAAAATTTTTTAATGTGCCTGATTTATCTTTTCATAGGTACAACAAACTAATGAGAAGCCTCTAAAACCTTTAACATTACATGTACTTTGCAACTTGAATAAGTCCAAGAGAAATATTTGTGTGTGAAAAACAAATTCTATATGCAGCAGCTAGAAGACAGGTTTTGAGAAACTTTACTGGGATGAATTATATTCTGTTACTACTTCACAGGGCAGCTGGGGAGGGCAGTGAGCAGAGGCTGAATGTTGTGAGGCTTCGGGTGGGCAGTGCCAGGCAGAGGGAAACAAGGAGGACCCTATGACCAGAGGGTGATAAGTGAGAGTGACCCAGAGGGAAGATCTATACAGCAGGGATGGAGTAGGGAGACAGTTCACACGCAGTTCAGATTGGAGTGGTTTACTCTAGGTGAGGTGGGAAGTCCTGAAGGGTTTAAGCCACAGAACCACATGCTTTGACCCAGGGTTTGCAAGAACCACTCTGGCTTGCTGTGCAAAGGCAAGAAAGGGAGACAAGTTAGGAGGCACCTACTGTCAGCTAGGCAAGAGATGAAGACGGCTTGGGCCATGGTGGGAGGTGGGAATGGTGAGAAGCAGCAGGGCATTACACAGACTCTGAAAAGATCTGCTGAAGGAATGAACCATGGAGTGTGAGAGATGGGAGTTCAAGGAGGATTCCAGGTCTTCAGCTTGAGCAACTGGAAGGAAGGTTGCCATTTTGTTGAGATGGGGAAGATGCGGAAAGGGATGATGGTGGTGGCTGAGGCAGCAGAATTGGTTTTAGACATGTGGTGGAGATGCCTATTAGGCTCCTAAGTGGTGACAGTAATCAGACAGTTGGATATTCAAGTTAGGAAAGCCCACCTGAGTGCTGATGAAGACCAAGGAGGACCCTCAAAAGATGGGGGAAAAGAGAGGGAAGGGAATTATACAACGACTCTCTTGAAAAAGTTTCAAGGCATTTTCATTTATATCATCATTGTGAAGTTCTGTGATGACTGTAAAAGTATGTTTCAAGAAGTGGTTACAGCATCTATAAATTATCAGCAATTCAATTCCTGCAGCATGGGCCTCAGTCCAAGAGCAGCAGCATCAGTGATAAGCTTGTTAGAGATGCAATCCATGGGGCCACCAACCTGGTGGGTTATAAACTCAAGGTAAAGTCCCAAAAGTGGTGTGGACAAGCTTTCTGGCAGATTATTAGGTTCACTGAAGATTGAGTGAGGTAGGTGATCAGCAAACTAGTATTTCTGGGTTTTAAACATTTTAAAAAAAGAAATTACTTTTTTTTTTGGTTAGAAAAATCATCTTTATTATTTGAAGCATAAAAAAGAACAAATAAAAATTGGTATGACATTTCATTTCTTGGTCTTCTCAATGAAGTTATAATAATACAATATCATTTAGTCTTTGTAATCTCTTGAGAATGTCTAGAGGATCATTGACATAAAAAGACACAACACACAGAGATGGTAAAAAAATAAAACCTACTCATAGGTATGACTGGAAAAACTTTCTAAAGATAGGTTCTCAAATAATGGAACTTCCTTTTTTTTCCCTTTCCAAACACAGATAGCATTTCTGCCACATTACAGATCTCAAAAGTGCAATCTGCTTTCTCCCACCTTAGCTCTTGGTGCAGGTTAAGAGAAAAGCCAATCAATTTGCCTGCTTTTGTCTTTTTAATCTCCATTTTGGTTAGGATAAAATAAAATTCTTAAATTGTAACCAAGATCTTTCAGAATGCCTGGCTCATTTTCATTTTCTTTCAAATCATAATTCATTAAAAAATAGAAAGATGATGATGCAAATTTGCCTTTTTAATAGAAAAGCACTTATCCTTCAGTTGCCAAAATCACGCTGAACAACATTTTTGAAGCATGTGTGCATACAGGCGTCCATACTTTTAAATACAGCTGTTGCATCATCCTGGCTTTCAGCATGCTGAAATCACACTGACACAATCGCTGTGATTGGTGAGCATAGGTTCAGTAAAATCCAAACTTCATCACATTCATCTGTGATAGAAGAGATGCATGTGCTGCAGATGCTTCTCACTCTTTCATTTCCCCTCAGGTTGGCCAAAGGACACAAATGTACACCCTAATTAAATATAACCCCACTACCCTATGACATATATGTGCTGTCACTAATTAAAAGAGGTGTATTCTTGCTTCGGGAATTCTGTGGTCTGGGAATTTTAATAAGATTATCTCTTCAAGACATTAGTAAGAAGATTCTTTTTTTTTTTTAACTGAAAGAAATACAAATCATCCTCTGAAATAATTCATCCTCTTCATTCAGAGTATTGTTTTAGAAGTGAATGAATCATTTCACCTCAAGAATGTTTACTAAAGAAATACATTCATTACTTTAAGGAGTTGTCTGAATGTGGTCAATATGAAATGATTTAACAACAAAATTCAGAGATTTGGTTACTTTCCTGGCAGGTTGTGGACTATAAATGAAAAGTGACATTTAAAATAACATGTGGGAAAATGCAGAGTCACTTGGATGCTTACCACTTTATTACTGCAATCATAACTGGCAGAGATTTAAATTAGTCCTTGACATTGATTTGTGTGTTTAAATTAGTCCTTACATGCCTTTGCCTTTTGTTCTTTTGCTCACCCTTTGAAGAAATGCCATGATAATTAGTGCATGGTGTGGCGCTGGGCACCTTGCGCTGCCTTCCTGGGGATGTGTATGCTGATTGTGTCCTGCTCGCATTTTCCTGTTCAACTTTTCTGTTGGACCACACTGAAAAGCTTGTGCTGATTTTCAAGGCAGTCTTTCAGCTTATCCTCTGTCAAAGTCAGTCGCTGCTCCAAAATTGAAACAGTCTACGAAAGGGAGGACACAGTAATCAATGCCCAGCAGTAACCTGGGGATTAAGATGACAATGATCTCTGCATAGGAGATCCTTTTCAGAGCAGGGACACCAACCTTCTGCCAAAAAGTTGGCTCAAAAATGAGCCCCAGAACTTCCTTTGTTGCTGGGCCCTAACACAGGGCAAAGTGCTATCAAGCAGTTTGAGAATGATGGCGTTAAAAAAAAAAAAAGTGAATGCATACAAGGAAAAAGGAATAAAAGACTAGGCCTCTGCAGACAATTTGTATCTCTGATCTTCTGAAGCCTCAAAGCCAGGGAAGAGGTCACATGCAGCGTTCTATCTGGAATCACAGGCTACATGGTAGGATGGGGAATGGCAGGGGTGAAAAGACACAGGCCTGGTCCAGCAGGTGCTACCGAAACATCATCTCTCATCATTTTGTCCTGATCCAATCTATGGTGCACCATACCCAACACACTAGAGATGGGTAACTGGAAGACTTTAAAAGCACCGTAACAATTGCCACCAGTTCCCTCATCCAAGGTAGCAGAAGCCCCAGGGTGGGTGGAAGCACTGAGCAAAGAGACACCAGGCCTTGGCTAGCCCGGCTCCTTTGCTGTCTGATTACATACGCTCATTTACAGTAAACACAGACATACACTTGGGAAATCTATTTTTTTGTGATACCAAATACTTTCAGCCTTTTATATATAGTTTATATAAAACTAAAACATATTCAGGAAACCACATAAAATACATGTCACTTAATGAATGAACATTAAATAACACCCTTATAACTGTCACTCAACAATGAGAGCTTTGCCTGCTACCCCAGAGTGCCTCCTGTGAGCTTCCTACAATCACCACCCCCACCCTCCCCCTATAATAGCCTGTACCCTGACCTTCATAATCACTATTTGGTATTTCCTTATGGTTTTATTTCCCAGAGATATTTTCTAGATCTGATGTATGACTTGCAATCCACAGGTACCCCCACCTGATGGTTTATCTGCCATCAGACTCCAACCATCTAACCTGTGGAGTTTCCACCACTCTGGATTTACATTTGGTGAAGTTCAATATGTTTTCTGTCCTTTGTATATTCTGAAAACTGGCAGCTGGAACCGAAGGTATGATCAGGATAGATCCCTTGCTAAGGCTACACATAGTGGTCTATTATTTAAGTAGAGCACACATTAAAAATGTTTGGTTGTTTCCTTTTCAGTGATGTAATAGTAAGAATTCGATGCCAAGACCTATTAATTCATGGGAAATGTAAATGATAATATTATAATTCTATCATTTAAAAAATTTATTAGGTGGGGCAACTTAATGAGATTCTGTCTTAAAATAAAAAATAAAAATGGACTGAAGACGTAGCTCAGAGATAGAGTGCCCTTGAGTTAAATTCCTAGTACTGCAAGAAAAAAAAATTAGTTGAGATAATTTATAAATAAGCAGTTCCCACACCCACTGTTTGGTTTCCCCAGTGGTAGAGTTCATACAGGAAAGGCAGGGTAAATGCTTGATTATTTTAGCTAACAGATTTAAAGACACTAAGTCGATTTCTTGTCATACATTGGAGGTAATCATTTTATAATTATTTGAAATCTTTTGCTTTCATGTTCCATAGAGCAGGTCACAATTAATTAAAAATAGTGATGCGAATACTACTTTCTTTTACCTTTTTTTTTTTTTGTATTAAGAATTGAACCCAGGGGTGCTTAATCACTGAGCCACATTCACCAGCCCTTTTTATTTTTTATTTTGAGACAGGGTCCCACTAAATGGCTTAGGGCCTTGCTAAATTGCTGAGGCTGGCTTTGAACATGCAATCCTCCTGCCTCAGCCTCCTGGGTCGCTGGGATTACAGGTGTGCACTATCACATCTGGCTTTTACTTCTTGAGTGTATACTATGTGCTGAACTATTTGCCAGATACTTTATACATGCTACTACAGTTTCATATGTTAACATTGTTGATACATGTTTTATTAACATCTTTTAACACTAGTTAACTCTGCCTACTTTATGAAATATAATTTTATTTCATTTCAATTTCTTTCTTTCTTTCTTTCTTTTTTTTTTTTTATGGGCTGAGGACCGAACTCAGGGCCTTATGCTTGCTAGGCAAGCGCTCTGCCACTGAGCTAAATCCTGAACCCCTTCAATTTATTTCTAATTATAGTTCAGCTATAAACACACTGAAACTTAGGTGATGTTCAGTCATCTGTTATTAAAGTAAATCATGGCATTTTTTTTTTTTACTTCTACTTGCTCACAGATTCACTGTTCCCCTTTTGCAAATGTCTACTTAAATTCTTTAGTAGCTAGAAGTCTCCAGAATTAAAAATCATAGAGAAATTTAATAAAGCTTTTAATGATTCATTTAACCTTGAACCAGGTAAACAGGAGAAATCGGTCATGAAATGGGAATGGAAAGATTCATTTGGGAGAGATCCTCATGAGGAACTGACACTGACAGATGATAGTTTAGGTAGGGAAGTCATGGTAGCATGGGAAACAACCCAATCAAAACTAAACGGCATGAAGCTGAGAGGGCCTCGGCCTTTAAAGGAAAGAAATGCCCAATAAACAGAGAAAGCCACCTCTTGCATGACATTATGAAGTGAAAATGGGTGACTTTAATATGATTTTTATTGAGCAAATCCTACAATGACTCCAAGTTTTCACATGACTCTTTCCCACAATCTGTCAGGACTCTGAAACCACAGACACACCTCTGAACTTCAAAGGCCCTGAAATGGTATTCACAGGACAAATATACTCATTTAATTAGTGATTCTACACATTGGCTGTAAAAGAGGATCATATGGGTATTCATATGACTGATGCCAGGGTCGTATCCCAGACCAGTAGAAATGTACTCTGGAGGTGAGATGTGGACATGGGCATGTGTTTTAGCAGTAACAGAATGCATGGCCAGAGTCGAGAACAGATGAGGAGATTTCTAAGCAGGAGCGATTTCAACTTGAAATACTTAATCTGAACAAGTAATTGATCTCTCTCTAGAACACACCTTAGTCTCTCTTCCTTATAACGGGAGACACTGCCCCCTCTGATAAATGCTGCATAGGGACTGTTCACTTCAAGGAAGAACAACAGAACCCTTCTCCAGAGGAAACATGGTATCAGCAGAGCTGGAGGGAAACCTTTGGTGTATCTATTTCAACACAGAGTTCTCCTTATCTTACATCTATGGTTTTTGATGAAGGGTCGAAAGACTTTGGTACATTGTTTAAGACCCTCTTGTATCCCTTATTTGTAAAGATAAATTGGCCTGAAAGGATGGTTAAGATTCTAAAAGGAATGCAAATCTACTCCTGAAAGAATAATTGTATTCACAGAAGCTTTGGAATGAGAGACTGACCAATAGGGCAGTCAGAATGTTTTCAGAGAAAAACTATAAACATTGGCAATATTTCATATTAACCAGAATTATCTATTCCAATACTTTTTTCTTATGGCCCTAGATATTTCTTGATGAGTGGCCCAATCTGAACACACTACATCACAAAGTCGAAGGGCAAAAGATTACTGCCTAGAATCAAACACATTCATAGCCCAGAGTACCAGAGCCCACTCTGCTTTTATAGCCCCTGTATGCCAGAGATAGCACTGCATGCACAAGTGTGTGTGTGTGTGTGTGTGTGTGTGTGTACGCACGCGCGCATGTGTGTGTGTGTTCACACATACACAGGCGTATATGCACATGATCTCTGAGCTTCTCCACAAGATCTTGTTTATGTGACTGCCACCTTCACTTTGCCTTGCTAGTAATGAGAACTTTCCTCGTGCTCTGTTGGTTTTGTAACCTGCTCTAACCAGGACTCCTCGGTGTATCTTGCCCCCAAGGCAAAGCACGCCAACTCACCTGTGTCAAAACACTCAGCTGCTCCATGATGTGCTCCAGAGCGTCGGTCACGGCGAGTGGTATGCTTCTTTGGCTCTCTGAAGGCAAGTCACTCATGTCTTCTGTTTTCTTTTTCACAGCTGTTGGTGAACACTCCGATAATATTAAGGACGGATTCAGGAAATATCCACAAATATCTTCACCCTTGTCTGGCAGATTTCGAGCAATGGTTTCTGTTATCTTTAATGTCACAGAAAAGATAGGAAGAGTTATGTTCTCCAAACTTTAAAATGATATGTACATATAAAAGGTTTAAATAATTTCTCCTCTAAAATTCTATAATTAGATTTTAATGACTTATCCTCCATTATGAACCAATTACAGAAATCACAACAAGGACACAATGCTAACAGTGAATAGAAAAATCACAACTTTCCTTAAATTCTGTGTCATTGAAAGATACATTACATATGTCTGCCTGAGGGATTAAGTGTTCTATCACTTTAACAAAAAGTGTTGCAGTCTTGGGATGTAGCTCAGTGGCAGAGTGCTCGTTAGCAAGAGGCCCTGGGTTCAATCTCTAGTACCATGGTGGGGAAAAAAGATTGTTGGATGCTGTTTAAAAACACTCAGCTGGGCACAATGGTATATGCCTATAATCTAAGCTACTCAGGGGCCTGCGGCAGGATTACAAGTTCAAAACCAGCCTGGGCAATTTTGTGAGACCCTGTCTGTCTCAAAATAAAAAATAAGAAGGGTTGGGGATGTAGCTCAGTGGTAGAGTGCCCTTGGGGTCAATCAATTAACCATAAATTAACAGGCTTATTTCTGGATTCAATCCACCCCAAGTACAAAGAAATAAGTAAAATAAATCTAAAAAACAAAAAACAAAAATACAAATAAATAAAAATAAATATTCACATCTATTAAGATAACTATTATCCTCCAAATAATAAAAAATGAAAGATAAAGAAGCATTGGTGAAGATGTGGAGAAATCGAAGCTGAAACTCTCATGCATTGCTGGTAGATGTGTGAAATGCTGCCAGTGCTGTGGAAAACAGTTTGACAGCTCCTCAAAACAATTATTCACAGAATTATCATAGGATCCAGCACTTCCACTCTTAAGCATGTACCCCAAAGAACTGAGAACGGAGATTCAAACACTGTGCTCCATTATGCATACAGCTTTACCCACACTAACCCCAAGGCAAATACAAGCCAAGTATCCATCAACAGATAAACATGCAAGGAGAAGGTGGTATTAACTTATAACTGAACATTATTATGCCACAAAAAAATGAATGGAATTTTGATAATACTACAAGATGGATAGGCCTTAAAAACATTATGCTAAGTGAAATAAGCCAGACACAAAAGAACAGACATAATTCCACTTACATGAGGTATCTGCCATGGGTAGATTCATAGTGATGGAAAGTAGGGTGGAGGTTAGTAGGAGCTGGGGGGAAGGATACTGAAGAATTATTGCTTCACAGTACAGCATTTCTGTTTGGAATGGTAAAAGATTCTAGAAACAGTGGTGATGGCTACATAGCATTGTGAAATCTGTGAATGTATTTACTGCCAGTGACTTTTAAACTAGAAAAATGGAAACTGTCTTATTACACATATTTTCCCCAATAAAATAAACCAACAACAAAAATTCCAACCAAATGGCAATGAATAATCTGAACATAAAATTAAGAAAATAATTTCATTTATAATATATAAAAAAGTAAAATACTCAGGAATAAATTTAACAAAAGAAGTGTAAGACCTGTACACAGAAAACGACAAACCATCAATGAAAGAAATTAAAGCTCTAATTAAATGGAAAGACATCTCATACTCTATGTTAATGGATCAGAAGTTAAGAGCGTAATACTCCCCACATTTATATACAGATTAAATGTAATCCCTATTAAAATTCCAGCTGCTTTTTTTTTGCACAAATTTTAAGCTGATCCTAAAATTCATAGGGAAATGCAAAGAACACTAAATAGCAAAAATAACATTGAAGAAAAGAACTCATGATTCCAAATTGTAAAACTTACTACAAAATTACAGTACTTAAGACAGAATGGGGATGGGGATGTAGCTCACTGGTAGAGCACTTGCCCAGAATGAGTGAGGCCCTGGATTTGATCCCTAGGACTGACTAAATAAATAAAAGATAGTGTGACACTGACATAAGGCAGACATATAGATCAACAGAAAAGAATTGAGAGCTCAGAAATAGTCATTCATTTATGGCCAATTGATTTTTAGCAAGGTTGCCAAAATCATTTAATGGGGGAAAGGAAAGTCTTTTCAACAAATACTACCAGGCAAACTGGATATTCACATTCAAAAGAATGAATTTAGCTTCCTACCTCACAGCATATACTAAATTAATTCAAAACAGGTCACGGATTAGAACGAAGGAACTAAAACTATAAAACATTTCAAAGAAAACATAAGAGAGAATTTTCCTGACTTTTGACTAAGGCTTCTTATTTATAATACCAAAAGCACAAATGACAAAATTAATTGGACTTTATCAAAATTAAAATTTCATGTGATTAAAAAGATATCACTGGGGCTGGAGTGGTGGCTATGTGGTCACGGCGGTTACAGCACTTGCCTGGCATGCACTTGGATATGGGTTCAAACCTCAGCTCCAAGTATACAACGAAGTGTCGGAGCAACGAAAGTAATACGCAAAACTAAATAAAAATTGATTCTCTCTCTGTCTCTCTCACTGTTCCTCTGTCTCTAAAAAAAAAAAAGGATAACACCAAGTTGGGCCTGGTGGCACAAGCCTATAATCCCAGGGACTCTGGGTAGGAGGACTGGAACTTCAAAACCAGCCTCAGCAACTTAGTGAGACCCTGTATCAAAATAAAGAAAATAAAAATAAAAAGGGCTGGGGAATGTGGCTCAGGGTTTAACCTCCCCTAAGTGCAATCTCTAGTATTAAACGAATGAATAAACATACAAACCACCAAGGATTTTTTTTAAAAGACCCACAGAGAGGAAGAAAATATTTGAAAATTATATGTTTAATTAGAGATTTGATGTAAACATATAAAGAACTCTTATAACTCAATGATAAAAAGTAAATAATTTGAAAAAGGGTACAAGATTACAATAAAATAGATATTTCCCAAATAAGATTTACAAATGACCTATAAACACCTAAGAACACGACCAATATCACTAGCCATAAGGGAAATGCAAATCAAAACTACAATGAAATACCACTTCATGCCCAAGAGGATGACTAGAACAAAAAGGACAGATGATAATATGTGTTAGTGAGGAAGCAGGGAATTTAGAACCCCCATAAGCATTGCTAGAGGGATTGTAAAATGTAGCCACTTGGGAAACAGTTTGGAAGTTCTTCAAAATATTAAAACACAGAAATACCACATGACCAAGCGATTCCACTCCTAGGTATATGCTCAACAGAAATGAAAATATACAACCACATAAAACATATATAAATGTTTATAGCAGCATTGTAAAATCTAAGAAAATGCAAACACCCAAGTGCCCCCAATGCTATGACAATGAATAGATATATAAAATGTAGTAGACACTTATTATAGAATATTATTTGCCCACAGAAAGAAATGAAGTCCTGATGTACATAACAGCCTGAATGAATCTTGAAAACATGAGGCTAAATTCAAGAAGGCAGACATAAAAGCTACATTTACCAGATTCCTTTTAGGTAGAATAGTCAAAATAGACAAATATATGAAGATAGACTAGGATTAGTGGTGGCCAAGGGCTGAGGGGGTTAGAGATTGGTAATGGGCACAGAGGTGATAAAAGTGTTTTTAAAATTCTGAGGTGATGAAATATTCTAAAATTAGATAGTGGTGATGGGAACACAACTTTTTGAATATACTAAAACCCATTAAATTGTACACTTTAAAAGGGTGAATTTATGGCATGCAAATTATCTCATTAAAGCCATTAAGATAACCAAAATCCAAACACATGCCTCACTGAATTTTAAAAACTCTATTTTAAATGTCTGGCTATCCTTGGGATATAGGGTTACCAAAAGAGGTTACTTCAGACATGGAGAGTATATTGCTGATGGCAACGATTAACACAGGAATCTCACTTTGTACTCTGAGTTGTGGCAAATGCAAATGCTTCACACGTATATCAGCTGATTGGGTGCTCACAGCAATGCTATGAGGTAGGTTCTACCTGCCTGCAGTGGCCTCTGAGCCTTTCTAGCAAAACTGAGTCCCCCCCCCTTTTTTTTTAAAGAGAGAGGGACAGTGAGAGAGAGAGTGAGAGAATGAATATCAATTTTAGTTTTTCACATGGCTTTCGTTGCTCTGACACTTAGTTGTGTATGTGGTGCTGGGGTTTGAACCCGTGTACTCACGCATGCTGGGCAAGCACCGTAACCACTGAGCCACTGCTTCAGCCCCAGTTGAGTCCCTTTGATCTCCAAATTACTATTCCCATTTTACGAATCAGGAAATAGATACTGAGGATAATTAGCTAGTTCAAGGCCTCACAGGTGTGAAACATGGATGAAACATAGCCAATCACAAATCTAAGAGATGACAAAACTACTTCATAAACTGAAACTTCAGAAATAAAGCCACTGTTTTCCATGATCCTCCCTACCACTTTTTAGAAAGAAGAAAACTTTCAAACTTTCCTTCGTTATAGTCTTAGTAATTTTGATTTGCTTTAAATAATAAAGACAAATTTAAAAATCTATTATTTTCTAATTACTTTGGTGTTAGGGATTGAACGCTGGGCCCTGTGCGTGCTAAGCAAGCACTCCATCACTGAGCTACATCCATGGCATCAAACCATTATTCTTAATTCAAGTTTATTTTTAAAGTATGCGTAAAACATATCTTTGTACTTCCACTTGGCTGTGTCTGCTCAGAGACTTCACTTGTTCAATCAACAAATATTCCTCTGTCACCACTATCTACGTGGGGAGGAGCCCACAGTGGATAGCATTATCCAAGACCCTGCCCTTCTGAAGCTTCCACTCCAGAGCCACCAGTCATTTGGGAACTTGTTTAATTTTCTCCCTCAGAGATTCACGGACTCTATATTTGGTTTTATTTTAATTAATTAATATATTTATTCACTTATTTTTGGTACTGGGGATTGAACCTGGGGCACTTTACCTCTGAGCTATGCATCCCCAGTCCTTTTTATTATTTATTTTGAGACATAGACTCCCTAAGTTGTTGAGGCTACTGTGGAACTTGTGATCCTCCTTAGTTACTGGGATTACAGGCCTGAGCCACCACGCTCAACTTGTTTTATTCTTGTTTTCCCATCTAGGAGGTTATATTTATCTTGAAAATCCATCTTAGTCTTGAGGGAGCTATGCTCTGTACCCCTAATTTTCCCATCTCTATGACATGCCTGGCAATGTTTGCTGGAGTATGAACCTAAAATACCTGAGGGAGAATGACTTTTAGGGTATGAAAGACCCCAAAATTCCATACCCTTGAAACAATTCCATTACTGTCATTTTGAACTACTCAATTCCATTTGCACACAAAAAGCTGAAACTGTACTGAAAACGTCCAGAAGAAAACCTGGCAATCCTAGATGGAAGAACAAGTTCTGATGGAGGACTGTTAATGCTGTGCGTTATCTGTACTGGTAAGCACCTATGACCTACCACACATTCATGCTCTGAGCTATGGGAACGGGAAAGACAACATGCAGCCCTTGTGGACATGGGCCCTCACTCAGCTCCTGGCCTGGCGGCAAAGACTGGGATGAAAGCAGTGTAAAGGTGAGTATGGAAACACAAAGGACTCACCAGGAAATCCTGTCTCATGATCATAGTCTGAATGCCTGATCCTAGGTAGTCACCCCGTTCACTGGGGACAATATATGGTTGCTCGTGCACAACTGTCCTGGCCCCAAAGTAAATAATTCCTGCCCAGTGAACAGGCTTTTCTTTCTTCATTGCTTTTGCTCTGTCTGCAATGAACTTCTCTGCTACGCTAACATGGCTGAGCCCTTTTCAGCCTCCAGATTTCAGCATAATTGCCACATCTTCAGAAAAGTAATCCTGTCCATTCTGTTGAAGCTGGACTTTGTTTGCTAGCATGGCACTCTGATGTTTTCCTCTGTAACTGATCGGTTTGCATTTATATATTTTTCCTGTTTATTGCTTCTCTTCTCCAGTAGACTGTACTGTATCTACTACTCTCACCACTGTATCCCCTGGAGCTAATGTTGTGTCTGCTACTTAGTAGCAGGAATTTGACTATCTTTTACATGCAGATTTTACCACCACTGTTCTCACAGATGGAAACCAAATTCTCTATAATCAAGAGTTTTATTTATTTATTTTTTAACACAGATCACAATTTACCTAAGTATGTACACACACGGCCACAAATATTACTGATCATATTGAAATCACAGCTCTAGCCCTTGCTGGGAAAAGGTTCCAATCTAATTAACAAATCAATCCTTAAACTCTGGTAGTTTGTGGTAAAGGTAATTAGTGAGGAAAGGGCAAGAGGAAATTATTTAAGAGCATAGACAGCAATAAAAGAGCTCTAATATAGCCTACATAATTATTTTCTTGGGGCTGGAGCGGTGGCTCTGCGGTTTCGGCGCTTGCCTGGCAAGCACGAGGACCCGGGTTCAAACCCCAGCACCACGTGCACAACTGAGTGTTGGAGCAACTAAGGCCATGTGAAAAACTAAATAAAGTTGTTTCCCTCTTTAAAAAAAAAAAAAAATTATTTTCTTGTGTGGGATCAGCAAGCAAATACATCAGTATGTCACATGACATACGGAGATGAACCAAAGAGGAAAAAGGGTACAGCTGACAATCAGTACCAGACCTCCACCTGGCAGTATCACTCTGCCGACATATGTGCCTTTCTATCTCTCAAAGGAACCGGGGCCTACATGTCAGCAGATTCTTTCCCACCAACTAACTCTGTCTTTGTATTCTGTTTGTACGGGGCAAGAGTGAGAGGCATGATTTGGGGAAGTTTCAATACACTAATTAATAAAACTAAAAAAGACACTAATGTTTAACATTCTGAGTTAACAGAAATTCAGCAAAAGAGTTTATAGTGCCTGCTCCACAACAGACTGTGAGGTCCTTTATTTCCAAGTTGCTTATATTCATGTTTTCTTTTTTGAGTAAACTCTTACTGAGCACCCACCTCACAGGGAGCATTTACTAGCTGTACATGTGAGCGTGGGATCTGGCCTGTGGGAGAGAACCAAGACAGCACAGGGCCTAGATCCCTCAGAGCCTGCCACGTCTCTGTCACTGCTGAGCAGGCAAGAAACACACAAACGATGACAGGATGGCAATCAAGGTTCACAATTTAAACTACTATTATTTATAATAATAATAACGGATCATCAACATACTGTGTGCTCAAGTACTTACCTAAGCTCACACATTACATATTTATTTCTTTTTCTCCTCTCTGCCTTCTACCAGTGCCAGCAAGTCAGAATTAATCACTGGTGCCACTTCACTTTGTTCGTGCCATGAGCACTGCATTTGTCACTCCTTGCTGTATTTGTGTCTCCATGTCAGTATTTTCTAGCAGATTGTGACCCTCTTTTGAGCACAGGAGTCATAATTTTATTATCTCTTTCCTGAGGTGTCTATCATAGCACTGGAGACATGGACAGGGCAGAGGGTTTGTTGAACTGAATTCAATCAACTTGACCTGCATGAGCTGAGCCATCCATGCACAAAAAATGTCAATAACATAGTATGTGGAGAGAAGAATAAACTCAAGAAAAAGCCAGTGCCACTCTCTGCTGAGAATTCCTTTCCTTAATGCCTCAGAGGCAGGATGCAATGCATACCCACATCCCCTAACTTCATGATTTTTTTGGATGCTAACAGCACATTTGATGGCTTTTGGTGGAACAACACGAGGATTTTTCTAACAAATATGAATGCAAAAGAAGGCATTTCACTTGTAAAGACAACCAGTGACTTGAACTTCAGATGTATCTTTAATAAACTGGTTAGAATGTATCAGTTTTTTGCTTACAACTAACATTTCTAGTTTTGCTTTAATTCTTTAAGTGGACAACAAAACAGAAAAGGCAGAAGAGTCTATCTAAAGGTGGTCTTGACCCTTCTATCCAAAGTAAGTTTCCCATTATTGAAGATTCCAAAATAAACTTGAGATAGTCACTTATTAGGGATGTTATAAGAAAAACACAAACTTCAGATCAGGAAATTCAACTGAATGCTTTTTTGTCTGTACATACACCCAAGGAGCTGACTTTGCATGTATTAGAACTTTACATAAAATCATATTACATTAGACCTTTTGTTAATCAATATTGTTAGATTTGTCTATGGTGATGCATGTGATTCTAGCTTACTTAATTATATTGCCAAATAGTATTGACTAGTCCACTACTGTCTATCCCTTCTATTGTTAATTAACAATGACTGCTACAGTGTGCATTTTTGTAAATGTCTCCCTATATAGATATGAGATTTCTCTCTAGTGTGGAACGGCAAGGCAGTTTTATAAGATACTGTTAAAAATGTTAGAGTTAACTTACTCTTCCACTGACAGAAGTCTCTCTTTCATTATAAAGTTACAAATAGTTGACTATCATGGGCAGGAAACCACATCTCATGGTTTTAATTTCACTGTGCATTTCTTAGATTATCAGTAACTTAAGCATATTTTATGTGAATACTGATAATTATTCTGTAAATTGACTATTTAAATCCTTTGCCCTCTTTTTAGTTGGTCTATTTCTTTTTCTAATTTACATCTGAGAGCTCTCTATATATTCTGGATACTAATACTTGTTTTTATGTGTATGATACATTTCCTACTCTGTGGTCTGCCTTGACTTTTTTTTTTTTCTTTAGGAGAGAGAGAGAGAGAGAATCAATTTTATTTTTTCATCTGGCCTTTGTTCCTCCAACACTTAGTTGTGTGTGTGGTGCTGGGGTTTGAACCTGGGTCCTCGTGCATGCCAGGCAAGTGTTCCAACTGCTGAGCCACTGCTCTGGCCACCTGCCTTCACTTTTATCCTCTGAGTTTTAATATGTTTTTTGTTTTTTGGTATCAGGGATTGAACCCAGGGATGCTTAACCACTGAGCTACATCCCCAGCAATTCTATTAAGACAGGGTTTTGCTAAGTTGCTGAGGTTCTCACTAAGTTGCTAAAGCTAGCTTTGAACTTGTGACCCTCTTGCCTTAGCCTCCCGAGCTGTGGGGATTATAGGTATGTGCCACCATGTGCAGCAAGTTTTATTTTCAATGCAGCCAAATTTATCAAACTTTTATGATTTATGTGTTTTATCTTTCTTTAAAAGAAACCCTTTCCTACCCAGAATGCAAGAAGACATAGTGTTTTCTTTTTGAGACTTTAAAGTATTACAGTTAAGTATTTAACCTATTAGGTGTTGATTTTTGTTTGAGGTTCAAAGTACCTCAAAGAACAGAATTTCATTTTTTTTAAATAGTTGATTATCTCTGCAACAATCAAGAAACTGTTTAGTGGCTAGTCCCTCTTCTCACATCCGCAGCCATCTTTCACAGCATCCACACCTTGTGGTTCTGCTACATGTCTTCTGCACAGATTGTTACTTTCTCCCTGAAATATCACCACACCTGGAGCATAAAAAGCTGAGATCAGGGCTGGAGCAGTGGCTCAGTGGTTATGGTGCTTGCCTGGCATGTGCAAGTATGCAAGTTCAAACCCCAGCACCATGTACACAACGAAGTGTTGGAGCAACGAGGGCCACAAGAAAAAACTAATAAAATTGATTCACTCTGTCACTTTCTTAAAACACACACACACACACACACACCTTAGATCTTCAAAACTGTCCTGGCTATTTTTGTTGTTGTTGTTCTTTGCTTTGCCATATAAGTCATATGATTAACTTTTTAAATTTCATGAAACATCTCACTCAGATGCTTATTAGCATTTCCTCAAATGTCTGGATTTGAGAATCGACACCTTTATGACCCTGAGCCTGTCTATAAAAAGTTCCAAAAACATTGACTACTTTATAAATTTCATGTTATCCTGATAAGGAGGCCACTCTAGTGTCCTCTACATCTCCATTTTAATATGTGTGCTGCAAAAGCAAACGTTTTATCACTACCTTTATATCTTGGAAAGTCAACCAAAGTAGCAGGTCAAATAATTTCCTCAAATAACTGTCTTCAAAATTTTTTTAAAGCAAGAAAGACAGCAAGAGAGAGAGAGAGAGAGAGAGAGAGAGAGAGAAAATCAATTTTTATTGAGTTTTTCACATGGCTTTTGTTGCCCTGACACTTAATTGTGTACGTGGGTGCTGGGGTTTGAACCCGTGTACTCACGCATGCTGGGCAAGCGCTGTAACCGCCGAGCCACCTCTCCAGCCCCCAACTTTTTCATTTTTATGAAACATAAACTTACCACAGAATCTGAAGTATTATTTAGAATATGTTTTTAAAAATTACTGCTTATTCTCTGAAATAAATTATACTGTTTTTCAGCCTATTTTTTTTTTTAAGAGTGAGAGAAAGAGAGAATGAATTTTATTTAATTTTTCATCTGTTCTTCATTTCTCCAACACTTAGTTGAGTACATGGTACTGGGGTTTAAACCCCGGTCCCGGCACATGCATGGCAAGTGCTCCAACTGCTGAGCTATGGCTCCAGCCCCTCCTCACCCTTTCTTAAAAGCCCTATTTTCTGTTCCTCAACTCTTAAGTGCCAAGTTCAAAAGAAATGAGCTGTGTGTTAGAAGTCATGAGTTATTTTTTTAAAATTGTATGGAGAAAGTAAATCATGTTCTGCTCGCTTGAATAAGACTTTAGCATCCTTATTGTACTTATTTTAATACTATGAAGAGGCAATTTTAAGGCAGAAATTCATCCAGTCACTTAACAAAGCTACATTCAAAAAGCTAGCAAGCCTACAGATCATCCTTTAGAGGACAAACATAATATTTGCTTATTCTGTTCACCATAGTGCAAGTGAACATTCTAGCAGTACTAATGATAACTGTGATTATAGAATAACAGTAACATGCATTCACAGCTTGGTACTGAGAGCCTATTTACAATTCATTAAGTCACTTAAAGACCAGTGAGCGAAAGCTTTTGATGTGGACTTGGTATACACAGTGTTTATTTTCTTAGTAGACTTTACCTTTATAAAACAATGAAGTCTTTCCTTGTCTTCTTCTTCCTAAAATAGATGCAATTTTTCCCTCCTCCAAATCTCTATTGCAATTTAATTTTGCTTTTTGAGGCAATTATTATTACTTGCATTTCTGCTATTTATGACTTTATATAATATGGTGGTTATATAAATGGAACATCATGTCACACAGACTTGGTATAAACCCTTTCTCTTCCATGCATTAAGAGCATGACCTGGGACAAATTACTTGACCCAAGCCTCAGTTTCCTCATTTGTAAAATGTAGATAATAATATTGTGTTACATTGCAAGGCTGCTGTGAGAATGTAGGTAAAGATTTAATCTACACTTGGTATTGAATTACCCATCATCATCATCAGTATCATCACATCTTGTTCTCTTTCCCCACCACTGAAGCTCAAAATACTTTGGCCTGCATAATCATAGCTTACCTTCCTTCCTTCAGACAACTAACAACATGCTAAATACCTCCTATTGTAAGGCCCACACAGTGAAATAAATAAAACTTCTTGCTTTAAAGAAAACATTAGGTACAATGTTTTAAAAATCTTTCCTATTTATACATTCAGTTTCTCAAATCAAATAATAAGCTATTTAAAAGCAGATAGGAGTTTAATCATACTTAATAAATGCTGAATCATAAATAAGTATAAGTATACATTCAAAATAAAAACCACTGCTTAACAAACAAAAATTAGACATTTTCAGATGTAATTTTTTTTCTTTTCTTTTTCTTTTTTTTTTTTTTTTTTTGTAGCAGGGATTGAATTCAGGGGTTTTTAACCACTGAGCAATATTCTCAGCCCTCTATTTTTTTTGTTTTGTTTTTGTTTTTGAGACAGGGTCTCGTTAAGGGGCCCCACTAAGTTGCTGAGGCTGGTCTTGAACTTGCAATTCTCTTGCCTCCTCTTCCTGAGCATCAAGGATTACAAGAGTGAGCCACTGTACCAAAGCATCAGATGTAATTTTAAAAAGAATAAAAGATTACTATTTCCAGGCAGATGACTGAAAAATGTGTATAATACTTTGGAAAAAAGAAACTTAGCAGGCAAAATTCAAATATCTATATATAATTTTTGTTCCTGTGATATTAATGGATGAAAAATGATTTTTTGATAACAGTAAAGAAAGTCAATCTAACATTGATTGAGCAAGTAGATCCATGAACTTCATCTCAAATATTTAATCCTTTGATAAAGACTAAAGATTATGTAACAGGACACAGATGAAAAACTATGGCATAAAAGTCTCTGAACAGCATTCTTCTTCTTCTTCTTTTTTTTTTTTTTTTTAAGAGAGAGAGAGAATCAATTTTATTTTTTCTCCCATCTGGCCTTTGTTTGTCTGACATGTATATGAGGTAATGGGGTTTGAACCTGGGTCCTTGTGCATTTCAGGCAAGCACTCCAACTGCTGAGCCACCAACTTCAGCCCCAAGAACAACATTTTAAAAAGGCTTATAAGTAGAGTATCAGTAGAAATACTTTATCATCAATAACTGAAAATAAGATAGTGACACTATTTGAGATACATTTTTCTTTCACACACACTTTATGTGTGTGTGTTGGGGATTAAACACAGGGCCTCACACATGCTAGGCAAGTGCTCTACCATTGAACTACATCCCCAGACCTTTTTATTTTATTTTGAGACAGGGTTTTTCTAGGTTGCCCAGGCTGGCCTTGAGCTTGTGATCCTCCTGCCTCCAAACCTTTCTGAAAGTAAAAGGATGTGTTTTTTTCCTTTCTTATTTTTCTGGTGCAAGAAACTAAAAAACGAACAACAATAAAGACAATGACTTTGTTTATTATTAAAAAAGACTTTTTTTTCTTAATAATTATCATGGAGAAAAATAGCTCAGGAAAAATAACATTTGAAAAACTATCATAAGTCAAAGAAAACTTTTCATAGATGCCAGGAGTCAGAGGGAATATGAAAACAAACGCTACAGAATCATGACAATTTGTCTTCCTGCTCGCTCTCGGATGAGCAGGAAGTTCTCAATGAGCATGTCAGGACACAACCAAAGCGTGTCCACCATGCAAAGTTAGTAAACGCAGGAGTCCTTTTTCTATTTCATATTTCAGTCCCACAGTTTACCAAATAATCCGTATTATTCAAATAAGCATTCTTCTAATGATCTGATGAATGAGACACAAATATGTTTATCATAATCATCTCATTTACTGTGCAGCTGTAGTTTAGGGATCACCCTTAGGACTCAGTGAACTGATCGATCAATTAAAGATTCTAAATTCTCATTTCCAGACTAGAAGCTCAGACCCAAGCCTGTCTGTTCTTCAAATTGTGCTATCATCTGCTAGCAGCCCCAAGTTTGGGAGATCTTCCAGACTCTTACCTCACCTCCCATGTCTAATCAGAAAACAACTTATGAACTCTTTTTTTTCTTGAAAATCTCATTAGTCAACTCCCTATGTTACGCTCTAGATCAGGGACTTACCACTTTGTGTCTAGATTACTACTGTAATTATCTCTTATTTCTCCACACCTCCAGTATCACCTTCTTTCAAACCCCCCTATTTCACTAGAATAATTGGTCAGAAATTCAAATTTCCTTGTCATTTTCCTGGCATAAAATCCTTCACTGGATTCCCCAAAGTTTGTAGGGTGAATCAATTGGCATTCAAAATATTTGCATTTCATCCTTAGCTTCTTTCCTGTCTCAGCTCTCTCTAAGAGACAGAGAGAAGGAGAGAGTGACAGAGAGACAGAGAATCAATTTCATTCATTTTTTCATCTGGTCTTTGTTTCTCCAACACTTAGTTGTGTAAGTAGTACTGGGGTTCGAACCAGGGTCATTGTGCATTCCAGACAAGTGCTCGAACTGCTGAGCCACCACACCAGCCCCCCTGTTTCATCTCTCGCTATCCCTTAACTGCCCCTTCCTTCTCCCCGATGTTGGGGCCAAAATGAAATGTCCACAGTTCTCTGTATTCATTCCCCTCCCAAGCCTTCTAGTCTTTGTACCTGCTGAACTTTCTGTTCCCCTTATTATAGGCAGGTTCTTACAGAATCAACTTTTGTACCAGACCAGCAAGGTCTGGGATGCTTTCTCAGATTAACTTTTCTGTCCTTTATGTTAATTCTCCAGGGTTCATGCATGTACACAAAGACACACCATACACTCTCCTTATTTAATCACTCCACTAATTACTCCCATAGCAAATTAGGCATATATCACTATTATTAGACTTGGTCTTTCCTTTATAAATTGCCATTGTTTGGTATTTAACAGGTACTCAACAAATGTACTGAGTAAAAGAACAAATCCATTCTAGCTCATTCCATAGCCTACCTTCCTCTCCACTCATTTTTCAACCTACTTCATACTGGCTTATACCTATATCACTGCATGGAAAGAGCTATTCAAAAGGTTACCTACAGCCAAGCTGGTGACACATGCCTCTTATTCCAGCTACTACCAAAGCTGAAGCAGGAACATAACAAGTTTACTGCCAGCCTGGGCACCTTAGAGAGACCCTGTCTCAAAACAAAATGAAGAGCTGGGGATGGGGGCTGGAGCGGTGGCTCAGCGGTTCTGGCGTTTGCCTGGCATGCACAAGGGCATGGTTTTGGGCCCCAGCACCGCTTGCACGACGACGTGTCAGAACAACGAAATCCACATGAAAAACTAAATAAAATTGATTCTCACTTTCTCTCTCACTGTCTTATTA
>PVKS010001893.1:116825-129643 GCA_004027875.1 Aplodontia rufa | reverse complement strand
GGGCCGAATGGTTTCTCTCATCTGTTAATACTAGAATTTATGTTGAAGCAGTAGGACAGACGGGTGACCTAACAAAGCCTCAAATTGAATGACTTTCAGTGCAACAGGGGCGAAAGCTCCCTAGGTAACTTGGAGGTATAGGGAAGGGGATGGGGAGGGGGGAGGGTATATGAAGAACTCATAGGAGTCTGGTGATGGGGAAGAGGGGGGAACCATCCCAGAAGCCGATGTTATTCCTACACTAGATACCCATTTAACACATGAGTTCTTATGGGGGAAACGGCAATAGATGAAACCCACAGTAGCTTATATATGCGTTAGCATTACCCCTGGTTATCAAAGTTTATACACATTGATTGCTACAGTTTTGACAATGTTTCCCCCTCATCTGTATCCTGTATCACAATATACTTCTAATAAAGGTGGAAAAAAAAATAATTGTATTTCCACCTCAAGTCAAACTGAGGCAAGAAACACTGTTCCATACTATTCCTTTAACTACCTATTTATGTATGCATCTTTGTGGATCTTTTAATGACTCCTTTAATCTGTCCTAGTAATTTATAATTTAACAATGCTGCAATAAATATTCTTTCCCTGTGTTTTATTTTGTTTTTGTTTTGTGGAGCTGGGGATTGAACCCAGGCCTCACACTTATTAAGCAAGTGCTCTGTCACTGAGTTATATCCCCAGTCTTTTTCTGTGGGTTGTTGTTATTATGGAAGGGTACTAGGAATTGAACCTGGGGTGCTTTACCACTAAGCTGTATCTCCAGCCCTTTTTATTTTTAAACAGGGTCTAAGTTGCTTAGGGCCTTGCTAAGTTGCTGATACTGGTGATCCTCCTGTCTCAGTATTCCCAAATTGCTTGAATTACAGGCACCACTACACCTGGCTCCACACACCTGGCTTCCTATGTTTTTTTCTTTTTTCTTATTTTTTAAGAGAGTGGGACAGTGAACGATAAAGAAAGAAAGAATTAATTTTTTATTTAGTTTTTCATGTGGCTTTCGTTGCTCTCTTTGTTGTGTGTGTGGTGCTGGGGTACGAACCCGTGTCATCACCAGGCAAGCACCATAACCGCTGAGCCACTGCTCCAGCCCGCTTCCTGTGTTTTTAAGTCAACTCTAAGTATACCTGTAGAATGAATTTCTAGAAAAGGAACTGCTTTGTCACTTTACAAAGAGATTGCCTTAATTTACCCTCCCACTCAGTGTATAAAGTGCTTTTTCCATATCATCTGAGCATAGTACTTTATTAAACTTTCAGATCTTTTCCAATCTGCAGCTGAAAAATGGTATTCATTTAAGCAAACTTGCTTTATTATGAATGAGATTAAGTATCTTTTCGTACAGTTTAAGTCTTTTATTTTCTTTTTCACTGAGATGCCTCTTCATGTTCTTTGCTTATTTTTTCTATTGTGTTTTTGGCATTTTTCATATGAACTTGTAAGCACTTTTTGTGTTATTAAGGAAAGTGATGGTTTGTCATGTCTGTTGCAGACCTGTTTTCCCATAGTGGGAAGGGGCAACCAGGAAGAGGAAGTTGAAGATGAGTGAGCCTCGTCCAACCCTCGTCAGCATATAAATGCCTTTAGAATCACATCTCTCACATCTCCTCCTGCCTTCCAGATGTGACTGAGTCCTTACCTTCTCATTCATAGCAGCTCAGCAATGAAGATCTAATTGAAGTGCAGGGAAAAGGGTACATTGGACAGTCACCATGGAAACTGCCCCTCCCACAGCATTTACCATTCAAAAGCTTCTACAGGCATTCATGTACAACAAATTAGCAAAGAAAGACTTACAGACTCACAACCCGAATTTTGAATGTAGTTTGAAGGTGTTTAAAAGCATAAAGAATGCCTGTGGTTTCTATTGGGAGATTACTAGAAAAAGAATTGTCTTCAGTTCCAGCTTCTGTGGCAGGATAATTTGTTGAGACATTACAATGTGTTTTGTTTTTGCTGTAATTTCCCTTCCTTCCCCATCTTCTGCTAATGCTTGTCAGTTCATAGTGTTTGCCAGTTGCAGGAGTGGTTTATTTTGCTGGGCAGAAAGTAGAAATTCCTTAAAGGTCATCTCTCCTCTTGTTTTTAGTGAAAGCCCAAGTTTACTGAAGAAATTAAGCTACAAATGTAGGTGAGGTGGGGAAGCAGGAAACCAATTCTTGAGAGGTCAGAGGAGGAATCAGTGAAAGTAGGAAAGGTTCTGCAGGGAGTAAAGACCTAAAACAACCACTAAAAGAGTCTAGGTTAGTGACAGAAGCTGGTCAATGGCGGCTGGTGCTCAAAAGGAAGCAGGGCCCGCGACACTAGGATTCCTATCCCCAATAAATAACCCCACTCTTAATGGAAGGAAATATTAATGACCTGTCACTTCTAAGAGACCATATTTCTGGGTTACTGCCATCTCGGCCCTAACCTCTGTGGCCTAAGGACTGTCAGTGCCTTCCATTTATGATCCTGAGATCTATGAGTGACCAAATGGTAGATTAGAGTGACCAGGGGAATATTAACAATTCTCCATCATTTTCACTACTTAGGAGCTCAAAATTTATGTTTAATTTTAATCATCGAATATGTCATTTAATTTGATGTAGCAGAGTTTGCATCGTTAGGATGCCTTAGCCAGTTGTACAAAAATCCCACCACAAAAAAGCATATCTGTGACATAGTTTTTATGTTGTTCTAACTTGCCCACTTAGTAAACACAATTGTCCTTCAGAATCTGTGGGAGATTGGTTCCAAAACTCCATCAGATCCCGAAATCCTTGGATGCTCACGTCCCTTATATAAAATGGCATAGCATTTCCTTAGAACCTATGTACATCCTTTCACATATTTTAAATTGTCTCTAGATTGCTCCTAATATCTGAGAAAATGTAAATGATATATAAATTGTAATTATACTGCAATTGTTCAAGGAATCCTGACAAGAAAAGTCTGTATGTATTTAGTACAGGTGCAAGTTTTTTCCTAACATTTTTTATCTGAATTTGGCTGATTACATTGGTGTCGAACCCACTGACGCAGAGGACTGTAGTTAAAAATGCAAGAATTTTGATTATTTTATTTTAATAATAAATTTTGGAATTTTGTGGGAGAAAATAGTTTTCCTGAGAAGGTACTTTATAACTTTTTGTTAGTGGGAAATAAGTATTAAGAGTTGTAAGATTTGAGTTGTCATACTAAAGTGAATGAACTCTAAAATCAGGAATGGCCTGAATGGTTCTCCACTGCCCTCCAGTGGGAAAACTAGAAAAAGGCAGGTAGAAAACATAACGGAACTGAAGGCTATTTTCCTCTAGGATGTTCAGAAACAAATGTACCGTTCAATGAAGAGTTATTCAACACCATGACTTCTTATTACTCGGAAAGGAAATTTTATGAAATATTATTCAAAACAGGTTTTTCTGACAAGTCAAAATAAGGCAAACAACTTTTGACATAAACATCTTCAACATTCTGAGTCCCTACATTTCCTTATACAATCTTGCTTTGCTTTGACATAATTATTTGATGATGATCTTATAGTCTGTGCCATCATAATACTATATTTCTTACCAGAAGATCGTTAAAAAGCTATAAGGAGATCATGCAGATTCTCAATTTCTCTATGAATTTGACTGATATCCATGATAAGCTTATGTTAAAAATTTATTTGGTTGGGGCTGGAGCGGTGGCTCAGCGGTTTCGGCGCTTGCCTGGCATGCCCGAGCGCGCGAGTTCAAACCCCAGCACCACGTACACAACTAACTGTTGGAGCAGCAAAGGCCATGTGAAAAACTAAATAAAGTTGTTTCTCTCTTTCTCTGTCTCTATCACTGTCCCTCTCTCTTTAAAAAAAAAAATTTATTTGGTTCTTCTTGATTACCTAAATAAATCTTTACTCCAGTGCAGTGGTGTACGCCTGTAATCACAGCAGCTGAGGAGGCTGAGGCAGGAGGATCACAAGTTCAAAGCCAGTCTCAGCAACTGAGTGAGACCCTGTCTCAAAATTAAAAATAATAAAAAGAACTGGGGATGTGGCTCAGTGGTTAAATGCCCCTGGGTTCAATCCCCTGTACCAAAAAAAAAAAAAAAAAAAAGTCTTTCAATGCTTTCTTTTTTAAATCTAACTTTAACAGATCCAAATTAATATACTAATTACTAGCAGACTGTGGTGTTACAGTCTGCTATAAAACAAGGCTCTACATGATTTAGTGTTTTTAAACAAATTTTCAAAATATTTTAATTTGTTTTTTAAAAAGTAAACAAGCATAATCATTAAAACATTCATGTTTCCCCTTTGGTGAACTAGATGATAAACTTTCAGCACAGTACAAAGACACAGCAGAGTACCTCATTTTGTTCAGCAAATGGAATGAACATGGAATCAGAAATAAGTACTTAAGCACTAAAACAGTCTGTGAAAAATACTTTTTCTGTTTCATAAGGCTTCTTCCAGGTGGTAAAAGCTACAGAGGTAAAAAATAACAGGAAATTTCAAACTGATTTGAAAGCTTAAGCGATAATGCCCACATTACATAACACATATAATGTACCCCAGTAAATTACAACACTTTGGTTATGTTTCCTGAGTCAGGTCATCATTAAAAATAGTACCTAAAATATATCAAATATTTTCCACATACCAGATATGATGCTGACATTATTGTATTTAACTTCACAAGATCCATGTGAGATAGGTACCATTTTTATTCTCATTTTACAGGTAAAGAAACTGGAAATGAAAGAAGTTCATTAACTTGCTCAAGCAACTAGAAGATAAACCAAACTCTTATGCAAGATTTAACAAGAACAAATATGGTTTATTTGGAAGCAGGAGCCTTCTATAATTCCTATTTACTATTTGAATTCTCCGCACTTTTAATGTAATATGCACCTAAGGGTTTTATTTCAGTATGTTAAAACTTTTCATTTACCTATATAACTGCTCAGAAATGCTTGAAAGTTTCAAGCCTCATAGAAAGAAAGAGCTACCACGTGTCAGAACTATTTTGTGAGAAAAGCATTGTTATTTCTGTTTTACAGGTCAGTTAAGGCCCTGGGCTCTCGGAGAAATGTGAATTCCTTTGGGCAAAGGCCGAGTTGGGACTTGAACCTAGAGCGTGTGAAGAACTCAGGCGTGGGAGGTTGACTTGAGAATACTGTAAAGTTCACAGCACACCACCACCACTGGACAGTGGCAGGGAGCCGGAAGACGTTTCACCCACATCCGGTATAGAAGAAAGAACATCCGGCATAGAAGAAAGAACATCCGGTATAGAAGAACGGAAATCAGCAACCCAGCAGGATGTCTCTTTCCCTGTTGCCTAGGAGGTTCGGTGTAAGTCCCAAAAGCTGAGAACACATTTTGTAAATCCTTTCAATGTTTATTTTCCGCTTGGGCCTCCGGGAGAGGCACTGGGGAAAGAGCTCAAGGCCAGGTGTAGGGACGCCCACTCAGAGCCAGTTAAGGATTGCTGAAAAGTGGCTCTACCTCCATTAGCACATTCCCGCACTACGGTTTCGTTTTCAGAGTCATCTACCTCACCACAGAGCCACGGGCCTCATCAACGGCCTACCTGAGAAGCCTACTACCTGCCAACCTTCCGCCACCCCCCACCCGCCCTTGGCTAAAGGGAGAGGCGGGACATCCGGCCAGTCCGGGCCTCTTCCGGAAGTTACGTAGGAGTGTCAACATGCAAGATGGCGGCCCATCACCGGCAGAACACGGCCGGGCGGAGGAAAGTGCAGGTATGCGAGCCCGGCTTCTCGGCCTTCCGAACGCGGCCCGCCGGTCGGGGCCCACCTCCAGCGGGCTGATGCCTCGGGCTGCGGCCGGCTGGGGTGGTGGCTGGGGACGAGCGGGGCGGGGCGAGGCCAGCGGCGAGGGGTGGGGCCGCGGCGCTAACGGCTGGAGGAAGGGGCGGGGGGTGGCCGACTGGGTCTGCCGGGTCAGTCCCCGGACCTCCGTTTCGGGGCTTCTGAGCCCGGGGATGCCGTCGTCCTCCGCCGAGAGGAGTGGGTGTGCGGGGTCGGGGTGGGCGCGTACCCCGCCCACTTCCCTGCCCCTTCCCCAGCTTTTCTCCGAAGCGCCTGCCCTCGCAGGGTGGGAGCGGCGGTCCCGGGCTGCTTCCCGGCAGGTGGGCGGCAGAAGAGTTAGGCCAGTGCGGGGGCGTGGCGAGGCGGCGGGTGGCCTTGAGGGGCTTCGGCGGAGGATTCCGCACGTGGGAGCCTTCCCCTGGGGTGAGGTGGGAACGACGCGGGAGTCTGCTGGTGTTCTTGGGGGAAATTACAATTTTTGTTGTTTGGGGATTGAATTTCTTATTTAGCATTCTCATTTCAGTGTGCATCCTTGAATCTTTTCTTTTTTCTATGTAGTTTATTATAATCTATTGGTAAAGCGTACTCTCACCTTACCGTGTGCCCTCGTGAATGCACTCTTGTTTGGAGTGTGTTTAAGAGGTTTTTGTACCTTTTATTTTCAACAATACAGGGAGTAAAAAGCCCTGTTACAGGTGTATACGTGCAGGTATATTGAGCGTATTGGCTGTTAGGTGCATTTATTCATTAAACATGTACTGGGCACTTAGATTGGCCCGAAAGCAGGAGAAAGAATTGAGAGGGTATAGGAATCAGTAGCACCCAAGCTTGCTTTATAAAACAAAGCATTATATGTAGTTCTACAAGTTGAATTGTGAATGTTTAGTAGATAACGAGGACTAAAGGATCCTTCAGTAAATTAAAGGATCCAAGAAAAAGGCTGTAGGCCATTAAATCTGAATAGTTCATGTCCTTGTCTTACTGATCTCATTGATTAGCACAGTGTCCTAAGCATTCACTAGGTGTTTGTAGAACTGAGTGAAATTAACCATCAAAAATAGTTTACCCTGTCAGGTGAATTTTACATCCCGTTATGACAGAATTTAATCTCAGCATCCAAGCCAAGTGGTGAGAATGTGTCTTCTGGACTAAAATGTCACTCAGAATTGTAATTTAAGTATATTCTAGACCTTAGGGTAGTATGCTCTTTGAGAAAGAAGGCTAGTTGATCAGGCCTCTCAGCTTCTTGCATTAAGATTTGCAAAAAGACAACTATAATAGAGCAGCGTGGGTAAGACGAAAATTAACTGCAGCAGGTGTGGAAAAACTGAGTGCGAGGTAGTGCGTGTATAATGAGGGAGGTGACAGTTCCACTCTTCGCTGATCAGAGTACAAAACTAGATTTCGGTTTTCAGCAGTTTGTTCTTCAGTAGCAACAGCAGTCAAACTGGTGAAGCGACTTGAAACCATTTCCTACCAAAAGCTAAGATTAGCCTACTTAAAAGATTCAGGGAGCTTTCACAGTTTATCCCCAAAGTATAGAAGCAGTGTTAGAAGCCACAAAGATTGATTTCATCTCAAACTTTATTGTGCATAGAAGTGCTTTTAGACTAGTGCATGTTCATGGCAACGAAAACCCACAGACAGTACACGTGTGAATTGTAGTTGTCCTCCGCTCTTCAAAGAAAGCTACTGTGGACAGTGGGATCTGTAATCCGAGACCAGAGTTTCTCAACCTATGCACTATTGATGTTTTAGGCTGGCTAATTCTTCCTTGGGTGTGAGTGAGGAAGGCTGTCCTGTGCATTGTAATTTGTTTAGTATCACCCCGGCTTCCACCCACTAGATATAGCAGTACCTTACCAGTTGTGACAACCAAAATTGTCTTCAAACATTTTCAAATGTCCCTATAGGGGCAAAATCACTGCTAGTTGAGAACAGTTGTCTATTACCTTTTCCTGTTGCGTACCTGATTTATGTGATTTTTTTTTTTTTACTATAAATGGAGCCATAGTATTTACTGCAGTCTTGCTTTGCCAAATTTTTGAATAAACTTTTCCTTTGACCCACAATTTCTTATTTAAAACTTTATTCTACACAAATATATATATGTAAAATCTATCTACTTTTAGGCAAGAGTGTGTATTGTAGGAACAGTTATTGTAGAAATCGAACTAACTAAATGTCTGCAGTTGTCAGACAAGATATGATATGAATGTAGTTCATTAATTTGCAGTTGTTAAACAGATTAGCTATATCTATATAATTAAAAGAAGATATGTCCAGAAGCCAAAAACATAGCATGGTCTCATTTCCACAATGGAAATAATGGCATTTTAAAACTTTGGAAGGCTGTCAATGATTATCTCTTTGAGAATAGAATATGGGTAAGATAGGACATGGGATTTATTTTACTTTATGTACCTTTACATATTTTTCAGCTTTTTACATTGTTTACTCCTGTAAATTAAAAAAAAAAACTACTTTAAAAAAATATATAAATATATGGGTAATTGGAGAAGTAAATCTATTTTTGCCTCTTGGCTGTCTGGGTCTTGGACCAACAGACAACAGCCCTAAACTGCATTGTAGAGTTATAGGCCAAAATGAACCCTTGAGGCTTATAATATTGCTAAATAATCAGTGGAGAGGGATCCAAACATATTGCTCATTAATTACAAACATAATGAAAAATGAGTACATGTCCTGCCATCTTCAACTTTTAAGGAAATTGGAGGTATGTGGGAGGAGGGATGGAAATGTGACTGTTAGAAACATGGTCAATCAGATATATGAATTCAGATATCTGATGGAAGATACCAATGAAAGTCTTTTCACTCCCTGTAGTCCCTTAATGTTATGGTTTTCCAATAACCCACGTCTGTTGATTGGCCCTCTTACCTCCATTGTTCCTCCTATTATGACTTCTTTCTTCACTTCTTCAGAGTTCTTGGGGAAAATGAGACAGGATTACTAGTATTCCTAAGTTAGGAGCAACAACCAGACCCTAGTACTCACTGATAATTCAAGAATATAATAAGTACTTAGCCTTTCAAAACAGAAGGATTCTTTTGGTTGGAAAAGGCTCAAAATATAGCTTAACTGAGCCCATATAATAAAGCACATGTGTTGACTCATGTAAATGAAAACTTAAGAAGCAGTGCTAGTTCATGCAAATTATGATCCAGAGGCCAACTGTGACTGTATCCTAAGAAGTGATACAAAGTCATCTTTACTATTTGGCCCTATGCAAGTTGTCTTCTGTTCTCAGACTCCCGGCTTTAGGCCATGCCTTTTAGTGGTAAGGGCATGGTGGGTACAGTCATTTTGAATCTCATATCCTTTCACCACGTTATCCATTATAACAGAGTCTCTTAAATAGACCCTGTACAAGTTCCCCTAGGATTTACTTCCTTTAAGGGAAATATTGGATACAGAGTTGGGGAATGGATAAGCAATGAACAAATGTGTATTCTACCACTACTTGCTCCCTTCCCATGCCAAATATTAGTCGGTTCAGAACTCAGTACGGTCTTTACTCCTGATTCTTAGTCCCAGATCTGGGTTGGTTTTTTAGTCTTTGAGACTTTTTTTAGGAAGTAGAGTGATGCCAAATCCTAGCTTTTTAAGGAGAGAGAGACCCTTACAAATTAGCCACATGTCTAAAGTGAAATACTTTTTTTTTGCACTGGGAATTGAACCAACTACATCCCCAGGCCTTTTTATTTTTTCTTTTGAGACAGGGGTTAATTGAGTTGTTGAGACTGGCCTTGAATTTGTGATCCTTGTGCTCAGCCTCCAAGTCACTGGCCTTAAGAGGTGTATGCCACCTCACAAGGCTTAAGTTGAATTACTTTTTATGTAAAATGGGTAATAAGTTCAACATCAATTTGACACATTAGAACAGGAATTAGCAAACTTTGTGGAAGGAGTGAAATAGTAAATAATCTGTTCTTGTTTTTGGTACTGGGGTTTGAACCCATGGTTGCTTTACCACTGAGCCACATCCTTTTTGTTAGTTTGAGACAGGGTTGTCTTAAGTTGCTTGAGGCCTTGGCCAGGCACAGTGGCACAGGCCTGAAATCCCAGTGGCTCAGGAGGCTGAGGCAGGAGGATAACAATGCCAGCCTTAGCACTTAGCAACTTAGGCCCTAAGTAACTTGGTGAGACCCTGTCTCAGAATAAAAAGGGCTGGGGGATGTGGCTCAGTGGTCAGGCACCTTTGGGTTCAAACCCCAGTACCAAAAACCACAAAAAAAGTTGCTTGGGACCTCACTAAGTTACTGAGACTGGCCTGGAATTTGTGATCCTCCTGCCATGGTGTCTCTGAAGTCGCTGGCAGGTAGTAAATATTACAGGCCTTGCAGGCTAATCATGTTTTAACCACTTAACTTTATGTCATAAATATTCAGTTGTGCCATTATAATTTGAAACCAACATAGACACTATCTAAATGAATAGACATGACTGTGTTGCAATAAGGCTAGTTTATAAAAATAGGATTGGGGCTGGGTTTGTCCCATAGACAGGCTTTTTTATTAACCCCTGGTTTGAAAGAAGCCATTTTAGAAGATACCTTATTTTTATTTGTAAGACTGCTTTTAAAATACTTTTTAAAATCACCTGAAATATAGGTATAAACAAAAAGTTATAGCCCGTAAGATTGGACAAGTTAAACAGATGTGGTCTGGTTTTCTGGGCATGGGCTAAACAAGCTTGATAACTGGAAGTAGCCTTACATGAGAGCTGTGTGATTGCATTAATAAGATATTGTTGAACAGGCAAAACTAGTCTGTGGTAAAAATAGATCTCGATTGCCTGGGAATGGAGTGTGCTGACTGGGAAGAGAAGGAAGGAACTTTTTAGGATGGCGATAATGCTGTATATATCTGTGAAGTGGCTTGTATTATGTAGGTGTGTTCATTTGTCATAAGTATCTATAGCACATTTCACTGTATAAAATTTACCTTTAAAAATTATAAACAGGGACTGGGGGGGTGGCTCTGCCATTAAGGCGCTTGGAAATGAGTTTGAACCCCAGCATATATACACAAGAAGTGTCAGAGCAATGAAAGCCAAATGAAAAGCTAAGTAAAATTAATTTATCTTTCTCTCTCTCACTGTCCCCCTCTCTTTAAAAAAAAAATTATATGTGTGTGTGTGTGTATAAAAACTACCATGGTTGGTGATATACATGCTAAAGTATTGAGATAAGTGTTGTGCAAATTCTTTCGAAAGGCATCAAAAATATGATGAATCAAATGGATGGATGGATATGTGATAAAAGCAAATGTAGACAGTGTTAACTGAAGAATGTTTATGGTAAATATATGCTGTTTAATTGTGTGATTCCATTTTTTTTAAAAGAAAGAGGGGACAGTGAGAGAGAGAGAAACAATTTTTATTTAGTTTTTCAAGTAAACTTCATTATTCAGACACTTTGTTGTGTACGTGGGTGCTGGGGTTTGAACTTGCGTACTCGCGCATGCCAGGAAAGCACTGTAACCGCCAAGCCACCTCTCAAGCCCCTCCGTTTTTGTTTTAAATTTTTCATAATAAAACATTGGGAGAAAGAAGGCTTTAAAGATTGAAAAGTGGTTAGATAGTGATTAGCAGTGGAAGAGGAGGAAGTGAAGTTTTATTTATGGTGAGCAGAGAAAGCCTTGCTTGAGAAGGAAAGGAAAGGAAAAGAAAAATGAGAAAATTATAAAACCACATTGCCATTTGGGAGAAAAGCATTCCAGTGAAATTATCAAATGCAAAGGTCTTGATGTGAATGCTGGCCTGTTTGTAGAGCGATAAGAAGGCTGTTGTGGTGCTGTTGTGGTTGGCCTGGGGCTAGTGAAACAAGAGAAGTGAGAAATGAAATCAGAGGGAGGTTGGAGGCCAGATTGCAAATGGCTCTGCAGTTTGCAGTAAGACCAGAGTGAGATGAAAAGCAATTGTTGGGTTTTGAGCAGAGGAATATTGTGCTACAGTAGTGCCCACCCCGCTTATCTGCAGTTTGTTTTCCACTAGTTAGCTGTGGTCAATTGCAGTCTGAAAATATTAAATGGAAAATTCCAGGAAGAAACAGTTTATAAGTTTTAAATTATGTGCTATTCCAGGTAGCGTGAAGAGATCTCATGCAATCTTAGCTATCCGAGAGGTCAAGATTCCCTTTGTTCAAGGATGTATCCATTAGTCATCTTGGTTATCAATATCTTAGTCATCAAATCAGCTGGCATGCTATTGTAGTGCTTATGTTCTGGTAACCCTTATTGTATTTAATGAAGACCCCAGAGCATGAGAGTAGTGATGTTCTCAATTTGGATGTACAGAAGAGAAGTCATAAGTGCTTCCTTCAAGTAAAAGTACAAACCTTATAAGTCTGTACTAGGAAAAAGAACATAGTGTATGTGGGATTTAATACCATTTGTGGTTGTAGGTTTCCACTAGTGTTCTTGGAATATACCCCCTGGGTAAGAGGGGACTCTACCATACATGTGTTTTAATAGACTCGGCCAACCTGCTGATTTTTTTTTTTAATCCAGATGCTATGAGATAGTGATTCCAACTATGATGAGAAGGTGTTGAATTCTGGGTAAGTCTCAAAGGTAGAGTTAGCAAGTCTTGCTGACATCTTGATTTTAAGATGAAGGAGAAGTGAGAATGGCACCAAGGTTTTGAGCATGAGCAGCTTGATGGCTGGAGTAAACATGAACTGAGATGGAGAAGACTACAGGAATAGTTTGGAGAGCACTGTCGGGAACTTGCTTTGGGACAGATTCTGATTAAGGTGTCATTTGGAGATTGGGGTGGAGATAAGTTAAGGTACATCCAGAGGAGCCTGGAGGAGTCACTCATAGCATCCCATTTCTGAGCCTCAAATGCTTTGTTGTTTGTCTGATTTTTTTATTTTTTAAATTTTATTGAGTTGAGTTTTTGTACAATCCTAAATGCATCTGTAGTAACAATATGATATGTCTCTGATTCTAATCCAGAATCACCCCCATATCACCCACACCCAG